>QFEU01001998.1:0-11332 GCA_003316345.1 Tricholoma terreum
AATTCCAAGAGAGTGTAACAGATGACTGCAAGGTAGGAAGATAACATACCAAAAAATCGCATGCGACATTCAAAATTTGACTTTGTGGGAAGGAACCTTGCAACTAATGAGAACGATGTAGGAAATTGTAACAGATGACTGTCACATTAGATATGACTTGATATGGAAATAGGACATCACTAGTCAGCCTTGTCATTTCCTGACGACATTCCGCGCTTGACTTCAAGGGAGTACCTTGGTAATAGCAGGCACAATGCAAGTAATTCCATCGGATGACTCACACGCGAGGAGACGACATACCCAAAATTAGTGTATCACTTGTCGGCCTCATCAGTTTATTCCAACTGTCCGTCACTGGATTTAAAGTACATTTTGGGAACGCGACTTAGGTATATATGGCTATTACTTGGGCTGTAAGTTGAAATATCATCATTATATATATTTTTGGTTATATTTGTTAGACAACGAAATTGTATACGGCTGACATTTTCTCCCCGATTCACTGATGTTTGATCAGATGATTGAGCTCAAACGCAATGTCCGATGAAATGAGCGCAAAAGGTGTGGTAATGGCGAGAAGAGAGTGCATCAGCACTATATATTCCTGAAGAAGGAGAATACCAATCTATGAAAACTGTTAATCCATAAACGGTGAGGGCGCATACCACACAATTCGGGCTTATGATTCCAACCATCTCCCCATCGTTGTGCAGTCCGAGACCACCATCCTCCACTGGCGCCCCTAACGCTGTAGCACCAAGCTGCACCAGGCTAACGAACTTGTGGAAGGTTGTCTTTCTGCCAGTCTTGGCATCAATGTAAAGCGTATAATCCGGCCAATCTACTTGTTCTGGCCGATGAAAGACGAAATGGTGGATGTTCGATCCGGGCGTTGGGGGTGGTTCAGGGTATGGGGATTTGAGCAGCATCTAGGAGACTAGGACTCTGGAGTGTCCACCTCGTGGTGAGCTTGTCAGTGTGGGTGGCGTGGATGAGGGGGCTGGGTGGATTATTTTGATCATGTCATAATATGTCATCTGCCAATTGTTAGCCAGTGGATGCTATCCAGCAGCTCGGTTACCATGTTTGTGGTGTCGATACACCCAAAAAGGGCGTATCAACTCTCCCACAACCCGGCAAACGGTACCTCGGTAAAAAGATTGGTCACGTAAATGTATTGTTTTGGTCATACTAAGTTGGGTCTAGTCAGGTTGTAGGAACATAAGACTAAAAGTTTGTGTTTTTGGACTAACACCTGACCAAGGCCAGTCAACACTTAGTCAGGCTCAGTCAAAAGAAATGTCAGGTAAAAGTAAAGGTCTGATCAGTGTGGTCAGGTCAGAGTCAACTGTTAGTATGGTGAAAGTCATGCAATGGTCTGGTTATTGTCATATTGAGTAATTATTATTGCTGTTTGCAACAAAGTTGGCAGTCGTGTGATTTCATTGAATTTTCGCAGATATGAGCTGTCAATGTTCTGCAAGCCATATCTCAACAACGAGCACACATTTCTGCAAGATCTTTGTGTCTATTTTGCACTACTACTGCCAAATCTGGCAGCAAGACAAAGAAGAAGCCTTTAAAGGCAACGATGGCTACAGTGGCCCCAGATAATCCGAGGCCTATAGGTGCTGAGTCAATGAACTGGCGAACGCCTGCCACGTCGACAACGAGAGTACTGAGAAGTGCCAGCAAAGTTGCTGGCACATCGACGGGACAAGAAGACTTGGACCGTTTGACTCTGATGACAGAAACAGCGTCTATACGAGAGGTAAATGACGAGCTCGTCAATGTTACACCACAGCCAACGGCTGCGGGAATTGAGGTCAAAACAGAGGCACTAAGCAGTACCTCTAGAAGGAGCATCACCCCTCAATGTTCGTTCCTAGTAGAACCGAGGGAGACCCAAGGTAGGCTCCCATCCTCACCAAGTGATGGAGGAAGATCCTCCGCTACCGGAAAGAGCTCGCATTTGCGACACCATCATTCAGATTGCAAACGGCAACCTGAGGAACTTCCAGCAACCATACCTGGTATACCGTCGACAATAACCAGCCCAGACACTTCTGGGCTATCAAGTGATACATGTTGTCTACGACGATGTGATAAGGGCAAGGCGCTGGATGAGCCAACGCCAAGTGGAGAATGTGAAATGTCAATTGGAGAGTCTTTGGACTCTCAAGCAATGGCAGTAATGGGCCTACTCAGTGAGGTAGGCCTACCACCAAATATAGCATCAGGAGAGATGCTAGAAAGGTTGAAGGAAACCTTAGAAGGATGGGAACGACGATCAAGGGCAGGATCGCCACGATCAGACCGCCCAGACAGACATAAATCCATGCCTGAATTGAGGAAGGAATCGACTCCTTCCAAAGTGTCATCGACATCGACAACGCAAACCATGAGGATGGTGAATCAGAGTCTGTAAATGCCTCGACAGCCCAATAAAACCAGCTCAGCGGCTAACACTCGACACAGAGCGTTAGAGCATAGTAGGAAACCTCCTGCTACCAGGGCTGATAATGCAATGGAATTGAGAACGAACTCGAGTCTACAAACACCATCAGGGTCGGGAAAGGTATCCCCAACCTCATGGGTAGCGAATCAACGCTACCGAAATAGTGCCATCAAGGATGGCTATACAACAAATATCCCCAATCAAGGGATATCCATCGATGCGAGTGGACGACCATATGATTGTCAACCAGACCGTTCAGAGAGAAGGTCAATTCCGCCCCACCAAGGCGGTGGAGCAACAGAGGGTGATCATGGACCACCTAAAGGACCGCCTGGAGAACCTCCAGGAGGCTCACCAGGAGGATCAGACAGCGATCCTCCCTATCGAGATACAGGATCTGGGGAGGAGGATGAGGAAGAAACAACATCCTCCAACGAAGAAGAGGATGACGAAGAGCTGTTTACAGCTCTAGTGACGCCTGGGTCTAGGGAGACAGCAATGCTGTCTGCCTGAATTACCCCACCAGTAACAGCTCCAATAAGCGGAGCCAAGAGGACAGGATCTCACCACAAACGTGGTGATTGCTCACCAACGAGCATATCAAACACTCGTAGAACTGCTAGAGAGACGCGGTTCGTAACCGAGACGAGATCGGGGAATGGTGATCGACTATTCCTGGACCCGTATCAATAGGCCCATACAGTAGAACTAGACTCTTACAGGGATAAGAGTCGACCCAAACATAGTAAATATCTATGTTCTGTAATACCAAACTTCACCGAATGATCAATGAAAAGGTGGCCATGTTAAACGACCACTCAACCAATACAAAAGGAGGACCACAAGTGCCCACCCCACTGTCGTACAATGGTGAAGGAGACACCGAGGTGTATGAAAGGTGGCTTAGCACCTTGCTGAGATGGCTCCACGTAAATAAGATTTGCGGAGCAGAGTACGATGAGGAACGTATAGTATATGCTCCTATGTACTTGGAAGGAGACACATTGTCATGGTTTAATGACAATATTGACGGTTTCCACTGTCAACAGGAATACTGGACCTTTAAGGAGGTCATAATGGGATTATATGACCATTTTGTATTCCGCGCAGCAATGCGCGATGCTTCAGACAAGTTCTGGAGCATGACATTCCAAGAAGGAGATGATATCATGTCCTTCTACTATAAGATGGTGCGATATGCCACACAAATGGTGAGAGCGCCAGATCGCTACACCTTCAAATCTCAGTTGATGATGAACATGCCATTGGCAATGTTCAACTTCGTGATTAGCAATGGATGTTCGGCTGAACATTCGCTAACTGAGACTATTCTCCACTATGCCAAACAGGCAGAGGAGAACAACAGACAGTCCAAACAATGGACTGATTGTAGATGCACAGGAACGAACGCACGTCTAGGGAGGACTACCAAGCCTCCAACGGTACCTACACCCAGGCCCCATCCTAGTATGCGACAAACAATGAATGAATGTTGTTACAAAACAGATGATTGAGCCAATCATCCAGCAAGACCATCAAATCATAATACTGGTTCGAGTTCACGACATCAACCTCCAGCTCCACACCACAGTGAGAGGAAGCATATGCATGGTCATGCTAGAGAGCATGATCGCCCAGCGGATGATAATAATCTGCCTGACATGCCTAATATGACATGTTACAGATGTGGTGAGAAGGGACACATGGCCAAAGACCCGAAGTGTAAGAACTTCGGGAAAAGTAAGCCTGGCACGAAAATGTTCGCAGCCCGAGAGATTCTATATGAGGATGATGACGGAAGGGCTGACGACAGAGTTGTCGACCAAGATAAAGAACCAGGAGATCATGATGAGAATAATCAGACTCCATGGAACCAACACGACAGTGATGTCGTTGGCTCCCAATACAGCTCGGAAGGAGAAGAGGTCAAATTCAATGAATTCAATGATGGTCATTGGGACCATGAAGAGAGAGCAGAGCAGATGTATGTTCTGCGAATCAATTTGATAGGTTTACTTGATTCAATCAACAAGTTCGCAGTGTTCAGCAAACTGGGCTTCGACGAGCCAATCATCAAGGAATATAATTACTATAATCCTCAGGACAAGGACCAAGACTTTCCGCTGTTGCAGGAAGTCAGCGACTCCGAATCCAAATCTGAAATGGTTCAGAAAGAAAGCTCCAAAGGAGAGTTTCCAATATTAGTGGAGTCTGATGACCCTGAGAAAGTGGACAGTGATGATGAGGATATCATTGTGCTAGAGTTACACGAACTCTTTTCAGCAATGAAAGCAGGAGAGGTAACAAGACCGCCTGCAGTGAAGCATCCTATTATGCTTCGTAAGTCAAGTCAAAAGTTGACCCAGCCAATAAGAGAACCAAAGGAGAACCAATGTTTCGTAACATTGGTCGAGATCCATGGACAACCAGCAGTAACACTGCTGGACTCTGGATGCACTACAGATGCAATATCGCCCGAGATCGCGAACATTGTGAGAATAAAGGTGCAAGAGCTGATGGAGCAAGTACCGTTACAGCTTGGAATGGCAGGGAGCCAATCCAAGATCAACTATGGGGTGAATAGCCACATAGAGTATGGTCCCATAAAAACGGACCATTACTTCGATGTAATTAACATCGATAGATACGATGCCATATTGGGCACTACGTTTATGTGTAAACATGGCATAGTGCTTGATTTCGAGCTTAATCAAGTTCGAAGGAAGAATGAACAACTGTTTGCCCTTGAGGAAGGTGGCAATAGTTACCTTATGGTACAACAAATGGCCATGAACAAGCATCGGGAGATGCTTGTACCTAACATTGTGGGAAATGCAGAACCCACTACAAACGGTACAGTTGAACCATCAAAGTTACCTCGAGTAAATGATGGTCACAAAGAGCGACCACCGGCTGCACCTAACAAGGATGCAGATGATGCAGTTAGCAATGTCATTAATAAATGACATGAGGACAGTCAACGGACCGCCGGTGAACCTAAGGAACCAACAGCTCCTTCCCAAGACCGAAAACGGTCTTCTGCAGGTAGAACAAGAACAGTGGTAATGGAAGATGAAGATGAGGAAAAACTGCCTCATCTAACCACTGGATTACTGCAAGCGTATCCGGTAATCATGGATAGTCGGGGCACCCTGACTAGTGAAGATATTGAATGAATGGTTGATGAAACACCAACCATTGATGCAAGCTCAAGGAGCTCAGCCCAGGCTATGTTAGACCTGGAAGAGGTGGATGAGATAGTCCACGAGTTCACTAGAACTTGATTTCCTCGACTGGCAGCACGCGAAGAGCGCTTGCCACCAACAATATCATGAAGCCATTCGTGGACAGAGGAAAGCTCGAACATGATGAATGATGTCCTGTTTGCAGTAATGAATGATCATTCTGCGAAGATGAGCAATACAGGACTGCTCACTGAAGAAGATATCCCTTGATTACGAGATGAATGGAAGAAGTCGTGTCACGACATCATGCAGGGCGTGCCGGAACAGCTTCCGCTGCTGAGGGATGTGAATCATTGCATTCCCCTGATCGATGAGAACAAGCGGTATAGGTATCACCTACCGCGATGTGCAGATGCTATGAGACCACAGCTGTCTGAGAAGATAGCACAATATACTCGTGCTAATTGGTGGACGCCATGCCACACGGAGCAGGCTGCCCCTATGCTGTGTATTCCGAAGAAGAATACCACATTGCATACCATTATTGATGCTCGAGAGCACAATGATGACACGGAAAAGGATGTGACTCCTCTTCCTGATCAAGATCTAATCTGCCTTGATGTGGCTAGAGCAAAGATTCGCTCTAAGATAGACTTCTCCGATGCGTATGAACAGATACGCGTCCAACCAGACAATGTACACAAAACATCGTTCGCAACGGTGTTGTACGGCACCTTTGTCAGTAATGTGATGCAACAAGGTGATTGCAATGCACCGTCAACGTTTCAATGGGCAATGAACCATATATTCCGAGACTTCATTGGAATATTCTTGCATGTGTACTTAGATGACCTATTCGTCTATAGCAAGACGGTTGATGAACATCAACGTCATCTCAAACTCGTATTTGACAGAATACAACAACATCAGTTCTACTTGTGTGAAGACAAGTGTGAACTGTTTGCAGACAGAATTGACTGTCTGGGGCATGTAATCGAAGAAAAAGGATTACATGCAGATGCTGATAAGATGGCGAAGATTCGTCATTGGCATACACCTCGCAACTATCACAAGGTGCAACGATTCTTAGGACTTGTGCAGTATCTGGCACATTTCTTGCCAGATATATCAGCCTATACAGGACCGATATCAGCGATGGAGAAGAACGGACAACCGTTCTTCTGGACACCATTACACAATAAGTGTTTTCAGATGATTAAAGCCATCTGTTGTAGGACTCCTATCCTACACCCAATAGACCATGATCAGAATGAGCCTATATGGGTCATCTGTGACATGTTGGTCTATGGAGTAGGTGCAATGTATGGACAAGGCCCTACTTGGCAAACCTGCAGACCTGCAGGTTTCATGTTCAAAAAGTTCACGGATGCACAGCGGAATTACCATGTGTTCGAGCAGGAAACGCTCGCAATACTCGAGGCCCTCCTGAAATGGGAGGACAAATTGATCAGGTATCGAGTTCATGTGGTAACAGACCACCAAGCGCTTGAATTCTTCAAGATGCAACTGAGGCTATCTAGCTGTCAGACAAGATGGGTGGAATATCTATCTCGTTTTGACTTTGACATTAGATATGTCAAAGGAAACTCTAACAAGGTGGCAGACGCCTTGTCAAGGTACTACGAGCATGACTCATGGATAGATGTGCCAGAATTGCATGACTACATCAACGCCGACATGCGCCTTGACCCGGAGCATGACGATCTTCCCTGGGACCGTTTCCGGGAAGTCAAGGACAAGGTCATTGAAGACCAAGTGCGTCGTACCAACAACGCCAAGTTGCAAGTAGAACTTGCAGCACTACGAGAGCATCTTGAGGATTGAGACGTTATTGCAGCCGAAATGGCTGCTGCTCAGAATGAGGAAGAGAAGAGGGAAACCCCTCCTTCCATAGTAGGCAATGATCCCACTATATTTGAGTCATGCGCAAAGGGAGAAAACCTTCGCAAATGAATGACGACTAAAGACTCATTCAATAAGGATGTGCGAGAAGGATATCAATCGGACGTAGTGTTTCGGAAGATACTTGTATGCCCAGAGAGTCATCCTAACTTCACAGTGAAGAATGAATTTGTATGGACAACAAATAGAGGGGGAGAGAATGTATTATGCATTCCCTCCTCAACATCAAAAGGATCGACGTTGTATGGTCAAATTATCAACCAAGCCCACACAATAGTAGGTCACTTTGGACCTCAGAAGACCGCCGACTACGCTCGTTGGTGGTATTGGTGGCCATGTCTACAAGTAGACGTGGAGAAGTTCTGCGTGTCGTGCGAAATTTGTGCATGATCAAAAGGTGAATATCAAGCACCCGCAGGCAAGTTACATCCCTTGCCTATACCTACTCGACCATGGGAATCGATAGGAATGGACTTTATGGGCCCATTCCCAGAGGTTGACAGGTATAACTACCTTTGGGTAGTTATCTGTCACCTAACTTCCATGGTACACTTGGTACCGGTGAACACCATGACCACAGCATCCCAGCTGTCAGTCATATATATGTGTGAGATCGTGCGCCTGCACGGTCTACCATCCTCGATTGTATCTGACCGAGATGCCAAGTTCACATCGAAGTGGTGGCGTGAACTACACAGATTGATGGGTACAAAGTTGATGATGTCTACTTTGTTCCACCCACAGACCGATGGGATTACCAAGCAGGTAAAGCGCTCGATTGCATAGATATTCCGCGCAGTCATCAGCCCAGACCAACGGGACTGGGTATATAAATGCCCAATGACAGAGTTTGCAATAAACTCAAGCATCAATCAGGCCACAGGGATGGCACTGTTCGAACTCAACTGCAGGTACATGCCCATAGTTATGCGACAGCTACCTGCTGCAGAACGTACACCACCAGGTGTACGCACATTCGCAATGAATGCACTCAGGAATATGGTGGTCGCGCATGACGCGTTGATTGCTGAAAGAGTATTCCAATGATTTCATGCCAATAAACATCAACATGACAAGCCAGATATACAAAAAGGAGAGCTTGTATATCTATCAACAAAGAACTTGTCGATGCCAAAGGGTCGGGCCAGTCAATTGGTACCCCAATTCATTGGTCCATACAAGGTGAAGGAAGCGTATTCCTCCACCTCCAACTACGAGTTGGACTTACCTCCTGAGCTGGCAAAACGGAACTTACATGGAAGATTCCATGTAAACCTTCTCAGACCACATCACGCTAATGATGATGTGTTATTCCCTAGTCATACATCGCCAGAGCCGTACGACTTCGGCACACCAAGTGACGCCGAGTGGTATGTGGATGAAATCACAGGCCACCATTGGCAGGGCAGGAACATCCAGTTCCAGGTAAAGTGGAATCTAGGAGATTCCACTTGGGAGCCATTGCACAACTACAATGACTTAGCCGCATTAGACGACTACTTGACGCTGATGAATGTCAAGGAGTGGCAAAACTTGCCACAACGCACCACAAGGGTGGCACAATCAGTACAAAGGAACCGACACAAATAATCTGTTAAGTTAAACAGATAAATGTAATCATATCAGTTGACATATTATGTTAACAAGGGGCGGTGATCACCGTATACTGTTCACTTAAACCGAACAACGCAGAGTTAGAAAAACTCTAACTTCCTTCGTACCAACACACAGGAAAAATAAACCGCAAGAGCACTGGAAGACAAACCACTCAAGGGGAGTGAGGACGACATTAGTCATCCTCAAAAGGGGAAGGAACAATGGGGTGACAGCGAAATGCCGCTGTCACAAGACAAACGTGAAATGCGTTCACCTGGAGGATCTCCAGGCCCGAGTGTGCGATGGGAAACTCACACAAAAGATAGTCCAGCTCCAAGAGACGGAGTTAACACGAGCAAACATGCTCGTGCACCACGCGACCTAACTCAGTGGGCATACAATGAGTGATTGGAGCTCATTCACCATCCCCAAGGTTGTGAAACGTGTACCCATTATGGTACACACATATCATCAGCTGAAATATCAGCTGATATCAAATACTCTGACGCTAGAGAGTGTCGAACGATGCACATCCAAGAGGATGCGTATTGGAGGAGACAAGCTGACAACTTTGACCATCAGCTCTCAGAGGCGGAAGAAGAGATCCATCGACTACAGAGGAAGGTCAACAGACTGGAGCAGCAGCTCGAGGATAACTCAAGCTATGACAGAGGACGTGTGAGCAAACACCCGTGCCATCAACACTCATTTGAGTCCAGTAATGGACCTGATTGAAACATGACACCAGCGAGCTGGACGTCGTTGGTGCCTGAAGCTCGGGCCCCTACTTCATATGCCCAGACAGCAGCGACAAGGCCTGCAGCACAGCAGGATGTTGATATGACTGGGCCCAAAGAGGCAAATTATCTGCCTCTTCCACCACCTGCTCCACCAATGGTAACACCATCAAATCTACCAACCATACCCCAGGGTGCCCAATGGACACCCGCTCCTCCTCCTCGACCAAATCCTCGGTCAACTAGGCGAATTATATCGCCTACAAATGAGGAGGAGCTGACAGAGCTCATCCGTTGTGCCCATGAAGATAAGAACATGGGCGCCATGCTGGCTATGAGGATATTCACACAGGATGCACACATGGTGGGAGCAAGTCACTCCCCCTTGCAGTCTTTAGCACTGACCAGGTGGAGGTTGCCCAACTGGGTATCTCCTGATCAGCAATCACCGTGGGCAACCACGCGACTTGCTTACCCGTCTCGGATGGAAATGCCAAGACAAGACGTGCCTGTCGAGGAATGGGCACAATGGCTCTGGAGATACCCCCAGAACCTGCTATCCAAGCCAGGGATCACTCATGATCCCTCAGGTATATCTTTAGCCTCAATCAGAGGCTATCTACTGGTCATGGGGTGAGTGCCCCATGGTGAAGGCCACCAATGAGGAAGGGCCGTTTTCATCATGTGAGCAATTGAGCTCGCACTTACGCCAGGTCTGTACCGACGGATGCTGGCCTCGTTGGGAATTTGTAAAGGTGGTAATCCTTTACTGGGGTTTTTCCTAGTCACAAATTACCAGAGCTCGACCAAACGGTGGAATTGCTAGTAGTAGTGACAGTGGAAAAGAGTTGTCCTTAGCTAAGCAACCCAATGGTAGTAATAGTCCTTGTCATCCTAACAGGTATAAATATGGGCTCTTACATTACCCCCTGTTAAGATTGATGTAGCAATCTGATGTTAAAAAAAAATGAGAAAGGATAGTGTAATATGTATATATGCGATCGAAATAGTCCATGTGTAGTAACGAGCAGGCGACACGGTACCTGCAATCCAGGCGGCTCCATCGTCCCTCACCTCAAGTTGACGGCCCCTGATCCCTCGTGACACCCAACGCCACCTCGTCGCTCCTAGTCGTGTTCTCTCCCGGATCGGCCATGGGTATGTCATCAGGCGGGGCCGACAGGTTAGATGGGCCGACTAAGGGTGGTGATGGGCTCCGACGTACGCGAGGGTCTGCCATAGCCCGACGAGTGCGCAGTTGATCCATATGTGGGTCTTCTCCCACACGGAGCCAGTCAGGGCTGTCGTCGAAGCAGTACACGCCCCGATGTTCCTCGTTGATTAGGATCTGCTGTATCCGCGCGATATCCTCCAAGGTGGGGATACGCCATCCGTCCCACTCGGGTATAGCAGGTGGAGTGCCCCACACACTC
>QFEU01002007.1:0-46941 GCA_003316345.1 Tricholoma terreum
ACAATGATTTTAGGCGCCTTTTGACTTGGCCGCTGTACAAGAAAGGACAGGTGGAAATTCCTGCGAACGCAGTGGTCTCAGTTGGATACACTGTTGGTACTTACGTAGGAAAAGGCGGGCTTAATCTTTCAACGATCGTCCAATTTGTTATCGTGCTTGCTGTACCTGGATGCATTTAAATAGTGTTCCTTATTTGAGCTGTATTTGTATATAACGTTTGTGTGCAGTAGACTTGTTTGTTAAACGCCCGCTGTCTAAAAAAAAAAGTTTTTGATGTTGTGCCAGGTGTCTCACTTGCCGTGTTTCAATGCCCCTGCCTCGACATCCTGCGTAACATGTACAATGACAAAATGTGGCTTGAACGTGCTTGATCAAGGTGAAACAGGCAAGACAGTTCTATGAGAAATCAACCATGCGAGAGTGGGGAAATATGAAGTGGATTCAATATTATTTCGAAGGAACGAATACAGAAGCATAGGCACATCCTCATCATCACCATCATCCTCATTCCGAGCACTATACCCAAGCACATCATTCTCCCGCTTCCTCTCCAACTCTTCGTTGCTCCTCGCCCGCGCAAGTAAGCATGACTGGGCCAGTAAGTTGGGCCGGCAAAGTGCGATACACCGAGTATATGCAGCGTGGGTCTGGTCCTCCTCTTCCCTGCGGCTTACGCTAGCGATTGTCGAATGTATGGCAGCTTTCGTGTCTCTGCTTCATGAGGCGCTGGCGAGCGCGCTGTGGTTCGATATTTAGTCGATCCTGTCTTTCGTGTTGCTGCCAGTAGTGGTATAACATGGTGGGAGTTGGGTCGGTCGGTGTGATGTCACGGATGTAAGCAGAGAGGAGGGCAAACACACAGGCCATTGAATATGACTGAGCCTGCATGAGTAGGATTGTGTCAGGTCTGCAGTAAGAACGGATAAATGAAAGACTTACGTATTTATGCAGTAACACCAACTCCATAAGCGAAGGGGAGGCTGGGTGGGTCGAGAGGTGTATCCATGTCACCCAGGAATTGGCGTGTCGATCCGGCTTGGGAGTAGGCTGAGTTGGCATGAGATGCAATACCAATCAACGGCAGTAACCAGCGCCTTTGAGATACCTGAAGGTAGGCCAACGCGAGAAGCCTGTTTATTGGAAGTGATATTGACCAGTTGGTAGACAGAGATGAGATTTGAAACGGCCGTACGTCCTGCCATAAACCGTGTTCTCCTGCAATGCGCGCCCGTAAGTAGGTACATTTTGTGATCACAACTGACCAACACTAACCTTGGTCCTTCGAATTCTACGACCCGCCGAGCCCTCCTGATAACGCACTAGTTGCGAGTGGACGGCATTATGCAGAGACCTACCCCTCGGTCGTATTTGAAACTCCGTCTCAATTGCTTTTTTCAAATATCGTACGACTTGTCGTTTCCCTTGTCACTTCTTGCCACCGCTGCTCGCCTTCCTTCCTCGCCACCTCCTTTGCCGGCCCCTCTCGCAAACTTGTTATCCCGTTCCAGCTGATATTCGTCAGCCGTCGGTTGCTTTTCTCTGCACCCCACTGCCAACGTCGAGCCCAGGCTGAATCACCGATATGCCTGGACCTGTATGGGGTAATGTTTATTCCAGGCTCTCTCCTTGCTCATCGCTCAATTGCCTTGAAGTCTCGGTCCATGATCCTTTCGGAAGCTCGACGGGTCACTTTGTAAGTTGATAGATTCACACCTTGTGGCGTGCCCAACCGCTCATTCATACCCTGGCAGTTCTGAGCTTAGCTGAATATACACACGAGGAATGGTGTTTGAGTTTGCATGGAGAGAAGCTGTTGAGAAGGCAGGACGTCGAGGGGAGTTTCTGTTCCAGTGGCTCGTCTGCTAAGTCGTGCGAGGTACGTGACCATTATGACTGCCACGTTCACAAATTCTAACTCATCACTTCCAATTATTTGCAGGAACCCGCGTCGCATTGTTTAATAGGGGAGGGGCGGACAGGGTTGTGTAGCCGCTTCTGGCTTGGTTGGGCAGCTCGTGTGATGGTGTGCTCGGTATTGATGCGATGGACATATTCTTTCTACGTAGGAAGAGGCGGACTTGATCTTTCAACCAATGAACATCCAATTTGCCATCGTGCTTGCTGTACCTGGATGCATTTAAATAGTGTCCCTTATTAGTCATGGTTTTATGCCATTCTCGAAAAGTGAACCGCGGCCGATGCTGTTAGAAGGAAAAGTGTTCTAAAAAATAGGGGTGTCTCACGCTGAGGTAAAACCACGACAGTGGCACCTGTACACCCCCAATCAGTAGCTCATCAACTATGGCTACCTGGTTCTATCGCTTGCTGTTTTTGGCACCTCTCTACTTTTGGTTGTTCCTGGCTCATGATGTTTGTCTGCAAAATAGTTGCATATCTGCTGAGTGCGTTTAACGTGCAATAATCTACATAAACACAACTGACCAGTTGCCACACCAGGTTCAAACAGGGCAGCTATGATTTGCAGCTATTGACTCCTGAAGGCTCCTTTCGTACAGGTTGCTGCTTTTCTGAAGGGCAGATTGAACTTGTGTGCTTTTTGCTACCATTGTATCATACCCCTCAACTAACTGACGTATCCCAGGAATTTGTTGAGCTTTTGCCCTGGGCGCATACAAACTTGTTGCAAAACAACATGGGCAGGCTTGACTTGAGCAACTCTTGTTCTTTCAATTACAACTCTGACTTTGGTCTGCCTCCTATAAAGCAAAACTCAACATCAAGCCCCCATTTGGATAGTTTTGTGGATATTATCCATTATATATATTGTGTGGACATTGTCCATTATAACCCTGTTTACCTGTGGTCCTTGAAGGCATGGACTTATTTCCTTTCCACTACGCACTCACTGTGCTTATGCACATGCAATGTTTGGCAAACATTTACACAAGGTGCGCAGGCAAAAGCAGTTCTTTGCCGCTTCATGTTTATAAATCACAACTTTCTGGTACTCAGCATCTGTCTCAGTAGCATCGGTAGCAGGGCATCTTGCAGGTACCTGAGCTTGACTTCTTTCTGATCATATCAAATACAGTGTGGTTATGCATCGTACTACAAGTTTCAAGTTCATGCCAGGTTACTTTCATGTCTGTTCTTGATGTGGGAAATGAGTTATGTGGTTTACAAGATACAATGTGCATTACCAGACCTCCCCTCTCCAAAGTTGATTTACCAAAAAATCAGAAACCTGACTACAAAAAAGGGCAAAACGAATGTAATGGGTCATATTTATAGGGGAAAGATAAGCAGTCACCATGCAAGACTTATACAAATTAAATTGACACAGTGTTCTCCTGTGACAGGCCCTGTAGGTGGCGGGCGTTCACATGTCTTTTCTGCAAGCGTGATCATGCCCTATCTATCTGCTGCTGAACTTGAATCAGACCACAGCAAGATAGCTTTTAAATTTATTGCCCATGTAGATGATACAAGTTTATCTTTATATCCAGAAAATAAAGGTTTTGTGCATTTGAAGATGCCTCTAACAGTGCTTGTTCCTGGTCTAACAGCAACCATGACTCATCAAATTGCAAGGATCCATAAAATCCGGCTTGGATCACATGTGGGAAAGGCAGATCAAGCTTCATACTTTGAATGCCATGACTGTGTAGCTTGCAACCTATTCACTTCAGTTTTTGCACCTGTTTTAACTGCCGAAGCTAAAGAACAACAACGCCAAAAAGTTAGGCGTGCCAAGGCACACCACTTAAAACTTGATATGTTAACAGATGGATTGTCTGGCAACATCTCTGACTGTGAAGCCACCTGCAACTTTCCCCCTCCCCCATTAGCTGAAAAATTGAGCCATAGAGTGATCAGCGACTTCTGTGCAGAGGCATCACCTGCTGTCTTGCAAGAAGCAGGTTGTGCAGTATGTGGTCGCCTGACACCAGGTGCAAAGCTGTCTAGCCTAAAAGCAATAAAGAATCAACTGCATGTTCTTGAAGCAGAGGGAGTGACTAGAACAGAACGAAACTGCAAAGAAGAGGTAATCCAAGGTATAAAAGGCCCTGTACTCGCATCAAACTGTGACCAAATTTGTGACACTTGTCGCAAGCACTTGCGGATGGGAAAAATACCACGTAATGCACTTGCCAAAGGCTTATGGCTGGGAGACATTCCCGAGGAACTTGCAAAACTCAGGTACATTGAAAAACTGCTTGTCCAACGAGTCCGCGTCAATGGCTGCTTTATTCGTGTCGCATCCTCAGGCATGAGGAAGATGGTGGCTCATGCAATTGCTTTTGAATCACCTGTTGCAAGAGTATACCACTCTCTGCCTCCTCCAGTTGAGGATTTAGATGAGACCCTTGCAATTTTGTTTACAGGCCCATGTAAACCCACAAGTAGTGAATATAAACGCACTCCTTTGCTGGTGCGCAGAAAACCTGTTGCCTGTGCACTTGAATGGCTAAAAATGAACCATCAAGATTATTCAGACTTAAATATTGCATATGATGAGTTAGAAAAGTACCCAGAGGATACCCCACCTGTCTGTGTGGAATACCAATTCTCCCTCACCAATAAAGTTGAGGAGGGAACAAGCCTTTTTGATTCAACAACAGCTGATGGAGTAGATGATGGTCCATGCCCTTTTGTAGTCCATGGAGTTACAGGGGAACAACTGTCAATTAAGACTGTAGCAGCATTAAAAGGTATTGCACTGAAACACTGGAACAACAAAGGTGCAGCACTATCTGTGTCTCATGCAGCAGAGCCTCAATCTATATACAACAATCCAAACCTGTACCCCCAAATTTTTCCTTGGCTATTCCCTTATGGCTTGGGTGGTATTGGAAATGTCACACTGTCTGAAAAGGCCCACAAGGAATTTTTGCTTATGTATTGTGACAAAAGATTTCAGCGGGACATGGCATTTCCTTTTGTAGCTTTCAGTCATGAGCAGATAAAAGCCTCAACAACAGGAGCTTTCTTGCTAACTGAAAGGTCAAAATTCAAAGTAATTGCAGAACGCCTTTTAAATGTTAACCAAGAAGTTTTGGCAGATATAGGAAAGCGCATGTCCGAAGGTGAAACTGTTAAAGCATTAACTGCAGATGAAAAAATGTGCTTTCAAATAATAAGAGACTTGGACCATGTTAGTGGAAAGGTTAAAGGATCCATCACTAACAAAAAATACATGCACAATGAAATTTGGTCACTTATAGTAGCACTGGGAGCTCCACTCTGGTATATAACTTTGTCTCTAGTGGACAACAAACACCCCATATGCTTGTACTTTGCAGGCCAGAGCCAAGCCTTTTGCCCTTGGCCACTTTCTGCAGATCAAAGGTATCGACTGATTGCTGAAAACCCTGTTGCAGGTGCCCGTTTTTTTCACTTTATGACAACAATGTTTATTAAACATGTTCTTGGAGTCGGAACAACTCATAGTGGGGTTTATGGAGATACATCAGGGTACTATGGCACTGTTGAACAACAAGGGCGTTTAACTTTGCACTTACACATGCTATTATGGATTAAAGGTACTATGTCTCCAGATGATATGCGGCAGAGGATCACTGACCCAAACTCAGATTTTCGCAAAAGCTTGATTGAATACTTAGAAAGTACCCATGCTGGTGATTTTGTTTCTGGCTCTAAAGAGGCTGCAGAAGAAAATGTAAATATTGCCTCTGCTCAACCTGGTTACCATGACCCTACAGAGACAATGCCTGAAGCACCACCTAGTCAATGCCTTACTGGAAAGTGTAACAGATGTGGGCAATGCAAAGCACTAGTGTTATGGTGGTTACGATTTAAAACAACAGTAGATGACATCCTACTCAGATCTAACATTCACAAATGTATGACAAATAAGAACAAGGATGGTTCACAAAACAAGCTTCGCTGTTTTGTAGGATGCTTAGACAATATCTGGGGAAAATGCAAAGCGCGATTTCCAAGACCACTTTTTACAAAAACAGAGGTAAATGATGAAACTGGCCACATAAACATGAAAAAGGGAGAGCCCTGGATCAACACTGTTACTTATGTTGTCACTTACCTTTTTCGGTGCAACATAGATGTCACAAGCTTGCGCTCAGGCACAGCAATCAAAGGAGTATTGCTTTATGTGACTAATTATGTAACAAAGCCTACTCTTAAAACTCATGTCATATTTGAAACTGTGAAATCTATGTTCCAGAAAAATACTGAGATGCTGACAGGCATGGAATCACGACAACAAAAGGCACGCAAACTGATAACCAAAATTGTAAATTCTTTGGTTGCAAAGATGGAGATGGGAGCTCCAATGATTTGTATGTACCTTCTGGGACTTCCGGATCACTATACCAGCCACAAATTCACACCTTTTTATTGGCAGTCATTTGTGAGCAATGCGCGGTCCCCATGGACACCACAAAATGATATAACGGGAGGTGAACAGGACACTGAAAATGTAACATTGCTCAAGCAAGGTAACCGAGTAATAGGAATGTCTCCAGTTAGTGATTATATTTCTCGACCCATAGAATTGGAATCTATTTGCCTATATGACTGGATTGCTCAGGGCAGACGAGTAAAAAAAACCAAACCAAAAACAAGAAAAACGGGTAAAAATGATGAGTACCTACACACAGAGAGTGAAAGTGAGGGTGACAATGAGGTACAAGCTAATCTGACAAACAACTCCAAGCAAATGTTTTTTGACTTTGCATCAGACCACCCTTTAGCAAATTCTCATTGTGCACAGTGGCTTTCCAAGGATACTGCATCAATACCCAATTTTATAGGGTCTACTTTACCAAGAAGTGATCAAGGTGACCGAGAATACTATTGTAGTGCAATGCTGGCATTATTTAAGCCATGGCGCACAGGACATGACTTAAAACGAGAGAATGAGCTCTGGGATGATGCTTTTACTGCCTACAATTTTGGGACACAGCCTAGGCAGCTAATGCGCAACATGAACATCCGGTATGAATGCTTGGATGCTCAAGATGATTTTCATGCACAAATGAAAAAAGGAACAATGTCGCTCCCTACCTGGCTTGCAGATGAAACTATGCTAAAAGATTTGGACCAGTCAGTCATAAATGATCATATCGAGGATGATTGCCCTCATAATTTTGTAGAAGATATAGAAATATCAGTTGCAATGGGGAAAAAGACCAAAGCACGTGCATCATTAATGAATGCCATTAATCGTGTTTTAACAGTAACTGGGTGGACAGAATGTAATGCAAAGCTTTTACCAGATGATGTCAACCTGAGTCCAGCTGTACTAACTACTGTTCAGTCAGCATCTCAGTGGAGAGCAGCAGTAGTAAGCAAACGTGCCCAAGTATTGGAACAAAGGGGACAACACTTACATGCTATGAACCCTACCAACAATGGCACTAAACCAAAACTGTTTGTACCAAATGAGGTTAAAATAGTGACAAAGGCCCATTTAACTCTGTCCTTTGAGTCGTCAAGGTGGGGCTCCACTATAAATGCAGTTTTGAGAAAATATGAGCTTAACGAAGAGCAAGAGAGGGCATATCGAATTGTAGCTAACCATTCCTGTAGTGAAAGCCCTGATCAACTAAAAATGAATATGTCTGGGATGGCTGGAACTGGTAAGACTCGGGTACTGAAAGCTCTTATTGAACTGTTCAGACAGAAGAAAGAATCACATAGGCTGGTTGTAGTTGCACCAACGGGGAGTGCAGCTGCTCTTTTGAGTGGGTCCACCTACCACTCTATGTTTGGCATCAACTCAGAGGGAGAAAAAACATCGGCAACACAGCTAGCACAAGTAAAAACCAGGCTGCAAGGTGTTGACTATGTGTTTATGGATGAAGTATCTATGCTGTGCTGCAGGGACATGTATCTTATAAGTGCGCGACTGGCTCTGATCAACAACAATCCAGAAAGTGCTTTTGGTGGACTTGACATGATTTTTGCAGGGGATTTTGCACAACTTCCACCTGCAATTGGACAAGAAAATGCGTCCCTTTACAGTCGAACAGTAGGTGTCAATCCAAAATCATTGTATGACCAAGAGGCTGCAATGGGCAAGGCTTTGTGGCACCAGGTGACCACAGTTATAATTCTGCGGAAAAATATGAGGCAACAGAATGAGTCACCAGAGGACACAAAATTTCGCACTGCGCTAGAAAACATGCGATACAAAGCTTGCACCCCTGCAGACATTGCATTTCTAAACAGTCGTGTTTCTAGCCCAGGGCAAGGCAAACCAAATATAAAGCAAAAGCAATTCAGAAATGTGTCCATCATTACTGCCTTAAATGCACACAAGGATGAAATAAATCGCCTGGGCTCACTCCGATTTGCAGCTGAAACAAGGAAATCTTTGCACCACTTTTTCTCTCAAGATTCAATACCTTCAAAAGAATCCAAAGAGAGAAAAAAAAAATTCAAGGGGAGCTACAAGCACTCTATAAAACATGCTACTATTCCTGCTGAAGCACAAAAAATACTGTGGGAACAATCCCCATGTGCAAACACAAACCTTATTCCTGGAAAGCTGTCTCTTTGTATTGGTATGCCAGTTATGATTCGTGTTAACTCTGCTACCGAGCTATGTATGACTAAAGGGCAAGAGGCAGTTGTTCACTCCTGGCAAGCAAGTAAAACACCAGATGATACCGACATACTGGACACTCTTTTTGTCCGCCTTATTAATCCTCCATCTCAAGTCCAGCTAGATAATTTGCCTCCAAATGTTGTGCCTCTGACACGAACTAGTGTAACCACATCTTGTCTGTTGCCTGATGACACCTCCCTGACAATCTCACGCAATCAAATTGAAGTCCTGCCCAACTGGGCAATGACAGACTATGCTGCTCAAGGAAAAACGAGACCAGAAAATGTTGTGGACCTTAGCTACAGTAGGTCACACCAGGCATATTACACGGCTCTCTCAAGAAGCTCTACAGCAGCAGGCACATTGATCTTAACAGGTTTCCACCCACACAAGATCACTGGTGGTGCCTCAGGAGCGCTGAGACAAGAATTCCGTGAGCTTGAAATACTAGACAGCATTACAAAACTTCATTTTGAAGGCAAACTTCCTGCACATATGGCTCAAGCGGACCGCAGAAACAGTCTCATTGCTTTGTACAGACAACTGAAAGGTGAAAACTACATGCCTCCAACAATTCATAAAGCTATCAGATG
Source organism: Tricholoma terreum (assembly GCA_003316345.1). NCBI lineage: Eukaryota > Fungi > Basidiomycota > Agaricomycetes > Agaricales > Tricholomataceae > Tricholoma > Tricholoma terreum. The sequence continues at coordinate 9,148 of QFEU01002007.1, forward strand.
GGGGGCAAGTGATCCTTTTTAGAGTGGCCACACAGCAATATGGAATGGGCCTTGGTAGACAAAAGCACTAAAACTACTTCTCCATCCAACATGGCTTGCACACCCACACCAACCAAGCGAAACAAGCTAGCTCCTCTTAATAAGTCAGAAAAGCATGCACTTACTCCTGCAACCCTTGTGACCCTGCCGAATAAGAAGCGCCGGCTCTCACATGCTTTTCCTGACACCACAGGTAGTGTACAGCCAATTGGAACCCAATGGTCAAACAATAGTTGTGCCTATGATGCCATTATAACCATTCTTTTTAACATATGGCGCAATCTCAGCCACACTCACCAATCAGCCTGGATGAACTCAGGAAACGATTACATGACTGCTCTGCTAAATGGGTTCCAAAACCAAGTCAGCATGGTGCTCACACCCACTCATGGACTTTCTATGGAAACAATCCGTGACACCTTCAGGCAGCTTCTTGCAGATACCTCAGGAGAATTTGAGTTTGGTGAATTTACAAGTGTCCATAGCATACTAGAGCAATTGCTTAAAACTCGCCAACATGTCACCTCATCTACCCGACAATGCTCAAGCTGTGAACATTTTGGGGGAAGGGAGACAACCACTACATCCTGCCTTGTTTATACATTTGCACTACCAAGCATGAGCCTGCAGACACATCTAGATCACCAAGAGCAACTACTGGCTTCAGCTTGCCCAATGTGTGGGCAACCACAGATTAGGAAAACTACATTCCAGAGGCTGCCACCTTTGATTGCATTTCAATGGGGGGGTGAACCCCCAATTCTTAACACAAGTCTCCTGATAAGCTGCAATGGTGTTGCAGAAGAGTACTTTCTTAGAGGTGTAATTTACTATGCAAACCAGCACTTTACTGCCCACTTCCTTGACTCCACTGGCAGCAGCTGGCACCATGATGGAATGACCAGGAATGGAGCCCTGATTCCACAGAGGCCAAGTCAAGCTCAGCTGGCAACTGCAATTGTGGCTGTGTATGCCCTGGGAGGGTAGGTTCTGCAGGCCCCTTCCAGAACTCGGAATTGCCATGCGAAGCAGTGGCCCTCTAGCACAAGTAATGATGGTACATAGGAATTTGTCTGCCCCACTCAATAATTCCATACTGCAAGATGGCAATGAGACAGTGATGAAATCCTAGTGAATCCATCCATCAGGAGGCCCTACAAGATGTGGCACATCAGCTTCAGGTACTCGCTGAGTTCCTTCCAGAAGTGTGCCTCTCGGAGGGCAGAAGGATCTAAGGACAACAGATACTGCATCATGATGCCAATGACTTGGACATTCTTTCAGGACAAGAGACTGAACATACCAAAGGGAGGTTGATCTGGCGACCTGTACAAGGAACATGGATGGGCCACACAAGCCCAGAAGGTAGTTGCCAACCATAGGTTCCCTCAATTTCCTTGAGGTCGTGGGATCTAAAGTCCAGCACTTGTAGGTGTTTCTCAACTGTGGGCATCTGTGTAGGTCCTGAGCCAGAGGTAGTGGATTTGTACATGCTAGTTGGCAGTGAACTTGAAGGGCCATTGTATCGCTGCAGACTCCTGCAATGAGTGTTACTGTCACAGAATGAATGTCACAGTTTACCCATACTAGTAGTCATACTTGGATACTGAAGTTGTTGGACTTTCCTCAGCAGGGCACAAGATGCAGTGCAAGTTCATCAAAACTGGCACATATGAGATTGAAGCTGGTGAGAAAAGCAATGCTAACTAGCTGGCATTAGATATACTGACTTCAACTTTGGGGAAACTTGAATACCAGTACTAATATGCTCGCACTGGCTGATCTACCTTATGTACTCCACGTTTTTATGATACATTTTACCTTATCAGATTCAAAAGTTGCTGGGAGTCAAAGGCCTTCCACTCAAAATGTTCATTTTAACCCAACTGAGTGGACATTGGCACTAAGTGCCAAATCGGGCTTAGATCCGACCAAAGTGAGGGTGGTGCAAGGTAAGCCCATCACCACATTACCTATCACAGGGGTGTAATTCTGGGATCCCTTTATACAGCCAAGTCCAAGTTCAAGTTCAAATTTGTATTTTGTTTATCAATGTTGTTTCTGGATGGCATCATCACATGGCAAGCAGGTTTCTCTGAGTCAGTGGTCCAGTACGCTGCTGGCACCCCACCCTTTCAGGGCAAGGAAAACTGATGAAAAATCCTTGGAACAGAGTTAAAGTTTTCTCAGCAGGAGAATGAAGCCAAAATGAGTAATTTTGTGACAGAGAAAAGTTTTGATTTTAACTGTAGGAAAATCGGCTCAAACTTTTAACAACATTCCAAGGATTTTTCATGGCGTTTCCTTCCCCAAAATATAGGGCTGTCAGCAGTAATACCTCAGATATATCTAGTGTTTTATAGTCCCCCACATATTCCGGTGGATTTCAAGCATAATATATCATTTCTAGAGAATTTGAACTGGTTTGGTGTATATTTGGTGTATTTGGTTAAATGTGGCTATGCATTGGAGGTGATTTGATGCATCTGGTTGATACTAAGATTGGTGTATTTGGTTGGAACTAGCTATACATTGGTGCATCAATAACAAAAGAGATGATTTGCATAGAAAAACACTAGTCTACATGTAATTACTGATTTTACTATCACTGCCACTACCACTATCACTACCACCACTAGTATTTTTATCATAGTCTACAAGGACTTTTTTTAAAATAGAAAAACAACCCCTCGCAAATGTGAGGGGCATGGCATGCTGGTCTGATATCCAGGGCACTTGTGCCCCTGTTTATCATTCTCCATTCCCCCTCCCGCTCCCCGTTCTTGTCCCTGTCCCTGTTCCCATCCCCCATTCCTGTTCCTGTTCCCATTTCCATTTCTATTCCCATTCCTGTCCCCACCCTGTGAGCAGTGGCTCGCAGGGGTGGGGTGGGGTGCTGGGTTGTCATTTGTTCATGCATCCCCCCCCCCCCCCCCTTCCCTCCACATTGTCATGCTGTAGTGTGGTGATGTGGCCGTTAGCACTCACAATCCACCCTGTGAGCAGTGGCTCACAGGGCTGGGGGTGGGTGCTGGGCTGTCATTTGTTCATTTGTGCATCCCTCCCCTTTCTTTTCTTTTCTTTTCTTTCTTTCCCTTTCTTTCTTTCCATTTCTTTTCTTCCATTCTCTTTTTTCTCTTTTTTTTTTTTTCCTTTTTTTTCATTTTTCCCATTTTTTCCCCTTTCCTCCCCTTTTCCCTCTTTCCTCCCTTTCCTCCTCTTTCCTCCTCTTTCCTCCCCTTTTCTTTCTTTTCTTTTCTTTTCTTTTCTCCCTTTTCTCCCCTTTTCTTTTCTTTTCTTTCCTCCTCTCGCCTGCCTGTCGTCATGATGTGGCCGTTAGCACCCACAATCCACCCTGTGAGCAGTGGCTTGCAGAGCTGGGATGGGTGCTGAGTTATTGTTCATTCGTGTGTTCCTCCCCTTGCTCCATTTTCCTTCACTGCCTGTTGTTGTGACATGGCCATTAGCACCCATGATCCACCCTGCAAGCAGTGGCTTGCAGGGCTGGGGGTGGGTGATGGGCTGTTGTTTGTGCATTTGTGTGTCCCTTCTCTTCCCTGCCTGTCATCCCCTTCCCTTCTCTCCTCTGCCTGTCGTTGTGATGTGGCCATTAGCACTCACGATCTACACCGTGAGCAGTGGCTCACAGAGCTGGGTGTGGGTTCTGAGCTGTTGTTCATTTGTGCATTCCTCCCCCACTCTCCTCCCCTCCCCATTATCGTGATGTGGCCGTTAGCACCCACCATCCACCCCATGAGCAGTGGCTCACAGGGCTGGGGTGGGTGCTGGGTTGTTGTTTATTTGTGCATCCCTCCTCTCCCTCCCCTTTCCTCCTGTCTTTGTGCCATAGTGTGGTGACGTGGCCATTAGCACCTGCAATCCACCCTGCGAGCAGTAGCTCGCAGGGCTGGGGCAGGTGCTGGGTTACCGTTCGTTCATGCATTCCTCCCCTTCCTTCCTTTCCTTATGCATCCCACCCTCCCTTTCCTCTCATGATTCCACCTGTGATCCATCCCACAAGCAGCTGCTCATGGGGCTGGGGACAGGTGATGTGTCATTGGTAGTGGTTTCTAATCTACACGTTGAAGAAATAAAATTAGTTAATTAAGAAAAAAGAAAAACATACCTAGGCCCAAACAATGGTTATGTCGTTTGGGCCTGCATTGCATCCATTTGCAGTTATGTGGCAGCTGTGTGGGAATGGGCATTGGCGTGGTGGTGGCATGTGTGGATGTTAGTGCGGGCAGAGGCAAAGATAGGGGAGGGGAGGGGAGGCAGTAGCAATGGCAGGATGGTGGTGGTGGTGGTGGTGAGGTGCAGGCGACATGGCTGTGTGGTTTGTAATACACAGCCACCCAGAATGGTATGTATTGTAAAGACTTATCTAGTACCTGTATGACCCTGTGGTGCAGTGGTTAGTTGTTTCATTACAATGGTTGTATAGTGCTCAGTCAAGGGTTCGACTCTTGAATTGTACATTATATTTATTTGCTTACATCACTCAAGTCTTGTTATTGTGTCTCCGGAATCCTGGTATTCCAGATTGTTTGAGTTTGGGTAGATTCTGGGGAATCCAGCAATAAAATTCAACAAAATATTCTCTGGAATTAACTGTTACAGTGAAAATACCATATATAAAAAGTCTACTGGATTCCAGGGAATCCCCTCGGACTTTTATATTCCAGCCGGAATATGTGGGGGAGTGTAAAGGACTCAATATATCATATATCTGAGATGGGAAATGGGTGTGTGCTTGAATACAAATCCAGCTTGTGCACAGAGCTTGAAATCCAGAGACAGCCACATTATAGTGACCACTGTAGTAGTAGTCACTCACAACTTACTGCTTTTCTCAGAGATCGTCCTCCCAGTTTCAGTTTTATTCTCTAACATGATTATGGACAAGAATCCAGCTCAGCCACCCATCAGAGTTGCAGCTCCTGATACTGCATGCTTGCAACAAATGACATGATCGCATTGCAGGGCCAAGGCTTGCCAGACTGGTGAATTGTATCAAACCTGTCATTCTTGGGTATAACATATGAGGTCTGCTATAAATACCCCTTCAGGTAACAGACATCTGTTGCACACCAACTATGAACCCTCTTCACACACTCCAACCCTCCCTCACCTTTGCTGGTGATGGGCTTGGACATGGACTCATACTTGGACTGACAACTTGAACTTGATACCATGACCAGTGTCAACATTCCCATACAGAATCTGCTCTCTCTGACAAACCTGCTTCTTTGATGTCTGGTGTATCTTGCAGCATATTCCTTGTTGTACAAGGCATTAATGCGGAGCTATCTGGGCTTCTAGCCAGATTCTCACCATGAGCACAATATGCTAAAGCCTGAGACTATGTGGCATCTCGCAGACATCATTATCCCAATTCTTCAAAACTTTCTATACAATCAAAATGTTGTAAGTCACTTTACTCAAATGACCACATCCTGACAAGGCTGGCTTTTAGCTCCTAGTATCAAAGCAAGCAGACATTGGTGCAGTGGGCAGAGAGGTATCACCCACTGCCTTATATGCCACTCCTTTTCCCCTTAGGAATTTAGAGTTGTTGGATGTTACGTTATTCCTAGTGCACCAAAATTCAAATATTGAAAAACCCGTGCTACTAGCTGATTTATTATATATTTAGCTCAAATATCTCTGTCTGACATTGAGCAGGACCAAGACAATGGCCCTGAGAATTTTGATATATCTGAATATATCAACCTCCTGGCCTCTGATAATAATGATGATCTTATGACACTACTTTCACCATGTTTCCACTTACCAGCGTCTAATGCCACATAATCCACCCATTCATAGTTAACTACTAGCTTCTCTTGGCCAGCACCCCTTGGTGCCACCTGTAGCAGCTACACTTATTAATCATTTAAGGGCACTTGTCCAACAAAGCTCATGCATCCAGCGGTTAACTGCTTAGATAGGCAGTTGCCCAAGGCTGACATATACCACTATAAGATGTAGAACCAGCAAGTCATGTGATGGTTGTATATATATCACATGACTTCAGGAAAAGTCATGTGACCATTTCCTTTTTGGGAAAAAATCATATGGTTGGATTCAGATTTGTCTTGGCATCAAAACATCTATAAACAAGTATCATCAGAACTGGCTTCCATATTGAGAATAACATATGTAAACAATATATATAGGGAAGTTTGCAACATCTCAAATTTCCTTTTTTGGAAAAAATGATATGGTTGTATCCACAATTTTCTTGGCATTAAGAATTTTATAATTACATGACCCAAAACCTTCCATTTACTGAGAATAACACATGCAAATAATGCAAATAGAGAACTTTGAAAAATTTTGTCAAAGTCCATATATTGCCTTATTGGGCTGCCACCTTTTTTTTTTACACATAGCATGTTGTATCATGCCAAGTCAAATATCAAGCTCTTGGAATAATTACATTTGAGGCCAAAAAATTATATTTACATAAGCCAAACTTTATTGTAGAGCCATTTGATGAATATTTGAATATATTTGTATTCTGGTAGTCATGTGACTTTTAGTGCAAGCACATGCCATATGATGTATTAGCAAAAATCACATGATTGGCTAGTTTTATGTCTTGTGGTAGTATATATCTGAGAGCCTTGGGCAACTGCCTACCTGGGCAGTTAACTAGCTGGATGCATGAGCTTTGTTGGACAAGTTCCCTAACTTCATATATAAAAGTAGCTGCACTGGCTGTTGGTGCTGCTTTGCCACTATCGGTTTTGATTGCCCCACTTGAAGATGCTGAAGGTAAAGGTGAAGATAAAGAGATGAATAACAATAGCAGAAATGGAGGTGAAGGTGAGGATGAAAAGGACAATAGTGAGGACAATAGTGAGGATGATGGTGAGGACAAGGATGTGGATGAGAATGAAGATGAGGACTGGCAGCAACAGTGCCCTCCGCAGATGACACCCGCATTTGTAATTACCAATACTATTACTCAGGCTCAAATACCTATTCTGGGATTTTCTGGCCTCTACACACCCTCACTCCTCTCATATAGGCCATGGAGCTCCCATGTAAGTCGAAATGTAGTGCTAGAAATTCAGCACTATTTTCTACATCAATTTTTACAAGAACAGTTCTGTTGGAGTTATGCTGTTTTATCACCAGGTACATCCAGTTGATTTTTGTGCCACACCAACCACTAATCTGCATTTTTCTATTAGTGCTGGGCATAGCCACTGTGGGTATTGATGTTTACTCTACTTCTGTAAGCTCTTTCTAATTAATAATGGTAATTACAGCCTTGGAATGGGATATTCATTGTTCCCTGTATGGTTGAACTGGCATCACCAACATCAGAACTTTTGCAAAATGAAGTAGCCTGTTTGATGGAAGATGAAACATGGGTGAGGATTGACAAGCTTATCCAGAAAATTCTTGCATCGCAATCATTTCAGATGCTGTGGTTCACTACAGACGCACTTCATGAGGAATTGGTCAGAATGGCTCTGTATCTTGCTGGCCTTACCTTGTTAAGGAGCAAAATGACATGGCATCTTCAGCTGACACCTTGTAAGAACATTCCTTCTTATAGAAGACCAATGTTAATCTGGGTGATGTAGTTGTGTACAGTCGGAAACAGCAGCAGTTCATGAAGACTGGCATGTTTGAGCATCTCCCCCAAGCATATGTTGATGATGTGAGCCCATGTTTGTGCCTTGCCATCCACCTTACCCAGTATTGCTTTCAGCTTTTCAGCTTTCAAACCACCCTCAACAAAATGATCAGGATTCCAGTAAAACCAGCAATAATTATAAAGCTGAGATGGGCGATGTTTGGTAGCTTTGTTTATGATAAAGAAATTAGCATGATGGGGTAGCCAGAATGTCTGCAAGGTCCCATACAGCCGTGGCATAGATCCAGATCCAGATGTTTGCTTAACAAATTTCAGGTGTTTATCATACTGATCTTTGACTGCAGATGGCAAAAATCATTGACCTCTAGATGGTGATGGAGTTTCAAAATCACCACTTTCCTCCTCTTCTTCTTCATCCTCACCAACATCATTCTCATCCCCTACTTCATCTCCCATAAGATAAAATGGACAACCCTCTTCATCATCTCTATCCAATTTTTTTTTTTTTCCCCATTTATTCTCCTTTGTGGCGTACCATATGTAAGAGACTAAATATGTGCTGTATGCTATTCTGTCGTTCTGTGCTCCTGTCTATGGTCTGCTTTGACATCTGCTTGGAGGTAACCCAGTGGGTCCTCGAAGCGCCGTTGGCACTGGAATAGGTGGTGCTGAGTCCATGAGTATAGTAAGGATGTTCCGTGTGTTAGTTGTCTATCTTCTTCCTCGTCCACTTCTGTCTTCTTCCTCTCTCATTTCCGGTAATGTCCCAAACGTGCTGTTCAAGCGACCTGTCTCTGCCACATATTTGAATAATGCTCGCAATGATTTCGGGGATGTGAGGATCCTCATAATGTCGATGTTTCTGTCTCCTATGCTGTTACATAGGGTTTGTCTGGCTGCTTGGTGCGCTGTGCAGTGTAGTATAAAGTGCTGTATCATTTCCTCGCTCTGTTGGCATGCAGGACATGTTGGTGAGTCTATTTTTCCAATGTGAAATAGATGCTTAGCTAATGGCACGTGTCCTGTTCTCAGTTGCGTTAGGATGCTGGCTAGCTTTCTCGGTAGCTTTGTGATGAGGCTTATGAACTTGTTGGAGGGCATTGTGGGGTCTGTTTTCATCATCTTGTTGTATCTTTTTGAGGCTTGCCATCATTTCTGCGCATGTTGCTTGAGTTGTTCGTTGTGTGTCCATTTGATGGTGGATTTGCTGCATGGCAGCATCTTCTTGAGTAGTCCCGGTAACCTGTTTGCTTCGCTACTTCCCTCCGTGATTGCTTTCTTCGCCTCCTCATCTGCTTGTTCGTTTCCCTCTACGCCTTTGTGTCCTGGTATCCACTTGACAGTGATTTTTATGCTGCGGTGTCTTTTCCTGACTGCGGCGATGCTTTCGTGTAGTGCATCAAATATATAGTGACCTGGATTTGGTTTCGTTAGCTGCATGGCTGTGATAGAGGTGCGGTTATCGATGTATATGTTTGCCGACCGTATGTTCTATTCCTTGGATATTAACTTGGTACCTAGTACTGCACCTATTCCCTCTCCTTCGTAGACCGTGTGGTGTTGCTGTGATCCGAGTTGGTATCTTAACTTGGTTTTGAGGTTTCCGTTTCTGTATAGTACTGCCGCTGCTCCGATTTTACCTTCCATACCTGAGCTGTCAGTGAAGACTTTTACGTCCGGGCTGTCGTTTTGTATCGCTGCTATTGCCTCATCAGTTCCTGTTATTACCTCTGTCGTTATACTGGGCCTCCACCCTGTGTCAAAGCATGCGGCCTCGATTGTTTCGGTTTTGTGCGGTTTGATGCCATATCTGTGCATGAGGTCGTGTATCGGGGTTGGGTGTCGTTTGACTAGTCTGCTTGTGGCATTAGCGACAGGTTTGTGTAGGGGGTGGGATTTCGGTAGTGTTGCCAGCCTTGCGGCTGCCCTGTGTCGGTACTTCAAAATGAGTAGGTGGAAGGGAAATAGGTTCACCATGACCTCCAGGACATCTGTAGCTGTCATTTTCATTGCCCCTGTAATCATAAGGGTGGCCCATCTTTGGATTGATGCTAGTTTGTTGATTATGGCTTGACTTGAGCATTCGCTATTTGCTCTTTTGCCTATGTTCTGCTGTTGGGTGAGGAAGATATCAGCTGCGTATAATATTCGGGGGACAGCAATGGATATATATAGTTGCCATATATATTTTGTGTTTATTCCGCGTGACGTCCGAGCTATTCTTCCAAACTGAATAAGCCAGTCTTGTCCTTTGGCTAGGGCAGTTGCGCACTGGGCTCTCCAGTTTAGTTTGTTGTCTACCATTACACCCAGGAATCGTGCTGTGTCTTTTGATTGTATGCGCTGGTTGCCTAAGGTCAGTGACTGTCATGGTAATGGGATTCGTTCCTTTGGGTTGACTGGGTTTGGTACCCGTTTTTTTGCTGCATTGAGTAGTTGGAATTTTTCAATGCCGAACTCGCAGTTGTATGTTTTGGCCCATTCAAATACCCCCCCTGGCCGGTTCATGATGTTTCGTAGCTTCTCGTGTGTTTCATTGAAGTTCTTGCCACATACTATAATTACTGCATTGTCAACAAAGAGTAGTATCCATTCGCCTGCTCTGAGCATTGGAATTTTTAGCATGTCAGCATTGTATATGAGGTACGAAACGCCTGAGTATGGATTTCCCTGATCAAGTCTGTTCAGTACTTCAAAGGGTTCTGTCTGGTAGTCATTGAAAGATATAGTTGTCTGTCTATTTTCCAGTTGCCTCTTCATCCATTCCATGTATTCCTTTGGGATGCCTCGTTTTCTCATGTTGTGTATGAGGCGGTCGATATCTACACTTGGGAAGGCACCTTTGACATCCAGGAATAAAATCGAGGCAACCTGACCTTTGCGCCACGTGTCTTTGATCATTTTTGTTAGTAGGTGAATTGAGTCCGTTGTGGTACGCCCCGGTCTCGCTCCAAAGTGGTTAGTGGGGAGGATGTCATATCTCTCGCACATTGTGGTCATATCTTCCGCTTGGCAACTGTTGAAAAGGCGGGCCATGCCATCTGATAGAACAATTGGGCGCCATGCCGATGGAGCTGTGTAGTCTGGTTTTCTGGGTTTCTTGAGGATTAGTGTTTCGGTGGTCGCCCATTCCTGTGGGTAGTATTTTAATGTGTTAGTGGCACAAAATAGTGGGCTGAGGTATGGGACTAGATCTTCTCTAGTATGTATCAGGACTGAGTTTGGTACCAATCCTTTTTTGCTGGCTTTGTAAGGCTTCATCTTCTTTATTGCGTGGTGGATTTGCTTGTCTGTGATGTTTTGGAATTTTCATCGTGGTGCTGGGTATTGATAGTCCCGCAGTATGGGGGCATCTCTGGGTTTGGGGCGGGAAAAAGGTTTCATAAAATAGTTGACCTTTGCTTTTGTTGTCCACCGCTTCTTTGATTACTTGTTTCGTTATTGGGTCTTTTACTTGTAGTGTGGGGATTTTTGCTGTTCCTGCGTCAGTTGCTGGTGCAGTAATTAGCCTACTTGCCTGCCAGATGCTCACTTCGTCTATACCTTCCAGCCATTTGATCCAGTGTTCTGCTTTGGCCATACGAATAATTTCTGAATATCGGTTTCGTTGTTGCCTGTATCTCTTGTGGATGGGGTGTTGTGGGTTAGCTCGGTGATACTTTGACTTCCCACCTAGCCTTTGCATTGTCCTCTTTTCATTGGCTAGCTCTGCTGTCCACCACCTTTTGGAATATGGGCTTGGTTTCGTTAGCTTGACGTGTTTTTCTATCACATCTTGTATAGCTTGGTTCAGGTTGTTTAGCGCTGTGTTGAATTCCTGGATGGTATCGATTTCTGTAGGTGTAGGGATGTTAGCGAGGTTTTCTTTTAATGTTTTACTTAGTTCAGTCCAGTTCGTCAGTCTGAAGTTTCTTCTTGGTTCCCAAGCTGTCCTGGTTGCTTGTATGTCGAGCTGCGTAATGATTGGGTAATGATCTGTTTTGACCAGGCGTGTGGCGTCATCCGTTTTGCATTTGATGATTGCGTTCATGAGATCCGCTGTGCAGAAGACATTGTCGACCCTGGTATGGTTCCCCGTGTTGTGAGCGCGTAGTGTTGGGATGAACGGTGGTAGCGCCATCTTCATGTTGTGGCACGCTAATAGGTTTAGTAATGGCTGTGTTAGTTCTAGATTTTCACGTGTGAAGAGGTGCGCGTTTCTGGCCTCATCCCATAGTGGATGATGTCAATTGAAATCTCCTATCCACATCATGTGTACTGGGCTCACAATGTGATGCTGTCTGGATGGGTCTCGCATGAAAGCAGATATGTGTGTCAGTGTTTCGTTGTTGTCTCTGTCATTATATATATTGATAATTTGCAGCATACCGAAAGTTCCTGTGATCTCCACTGCAGTGATGTCTGGGTGTCTGAATTGTAGTTGTTTCCATGTGTCTGTCGAAAGGTTAGTGTTGACGAGGATGACTGATCTGGTTTTGTCCGGGTACTCTTGGTGGGTGTTTGGGTACACTGTGATCCATTGTTGGTTAGCTTTTGTTTTACCTCTGAAATTGATGTGGGGTTCTTGTATTATACAGACGTCATAGTCGTTGCACCTTAGGCTTTGCAGGAGGTCTAATTGGCTTATCAGAGATTTGTTGATGTTTTGTTGGCATATTCAGATTGATCTTTGCTCTTTGTTTTGATTGTGGTCTTCATACATATTTGAGGGGTGTGGGTTCTCTCTCCCATGTCATTCTGTCTGGTCTTGGTCTTGGTCCCTCTTCATTGGGATCGCGGTCTCCCCACTGTAAATTATGGTTTGTTGTGTTATTCATACCTTCGCATCCTTGTTGCCTATGTGTTTGTGTGTTTCCCATGTAATCGTCGAGTGTTCTTTGGGTTGGCCTTGTGGGCCATCCACTGTCTTGCGTTCGTTTTTGGAGGGGTGGTCTGCCGTGTTGCCGTCGTGCGCATTGCCAGTCTTCCATAAAGCGTTGTTGGTGTCGCCAGTTTGCTGGTGTTGCCTGCTGGTAGTCATTTTGTCGGTGCGTTGATTGTGGGCGCTCTGGGTATGGTTCCGGTTCATTTAATAGCTTCCATGTTTGGGGGGCTGATGTTGGGAAGAATTTATACTTGTTTTCAGGTATGCGGTCTTGAATTTTTCAGCGTTGCGCTTTGAATACTGTACATTCTCTGTCCGCCACCCCATGTCCTGTGGCTTCGTTGTCTGTACAGTTAGCACAACAATATAAATCTGTGTTGTTGACTGTGCATTGTGCCATGCAGTGCTGTTCTGCGCATCTTGCACATGTGTCTCCTGTGGCTTTGCAGTCTGATATGTAGTGGCCATATTTCAGGCATTTCAGGCATCTCTTCAGCTCAGTTAGCATTTTGCATACATTAGCGTGTTTACCTTCAATAAACATGCCTGTGGTTATGGCTGTGTTGGCGTCTTCCTGATCGGTGAATCCAAGGATGACGTGGGCCACTCTCTGATTGTTTGGTCGGAGGTGTGGTGGTTTGATGTATTTTGAGTAAGCTATCGAGTCTAGCCCCAGTATGTTGTCCTGTTCCAACTTTGCATGTGCAAACTTGATCCGGCGTCGAAGGTAACTGGGACGAATTCAGCTATTACATAGTGTAGCTTGTTTCGGATATTGGAGGTGCTGTCAAACTTTTCCATGAACACTTTTTGTACTTCTGGTGCTCGCAGCCAGGCTGCTGCTTCTTTAGTGTTTAACTGGTATAGTACATTACCGTTACAAAGTTTTTTCACTCCTATGAATGTCGTGTGGTGTGGTTTGTCCATGCTGGACATGCCCATGAGGTCTAGGGCAGTGTTTGCCTTGGTAACTAGGTCTTTTTCTGTTAGATTATCGAGTATATTGTCAGTGACGTTCTTATCTTTCTGAATTAGGATTTGCTTATCCATAGTATGTCCCCTTGTTATGACTTCTGCGTGGTCTGTATGTGGTTCTTGTTGTATAACTGCAGCGTACGTCATTTGTTGGGGTGTATCTATGGGCGCTGTCGGTTCCATTAATGCCTTGTTTGCTGCATCTGTTGTCTTTTCTGTAAGTTCCTGCATGGCTTGGGTTAGTTGTTCCATTGTTTCTTGGAGTCTGTCTTTGACTTCGTCTATTTTATCCGTCATAGACCTTGTGGCTGTGGTGACGTGCTCGACAGCATCGCGTATGTTCTCTACGCCTGATATGAAGTTCTCCATGTGTTCTTGTAGTTGGTTTTTGACCATTTTGGCGATTTCGTCAGCAATCTTTTGCGTGTTCACATTGGCAAGGAGAAAGGCTACTGCTCTGATTCCATCTGTGAGTTGTTTTTGTCCCCTGCTGGCAGCACTTCCAATCTGTAAGAGCATGTAAGCTAGTGTTTGTAGGTCTATCGGTTTACCGGGTATTAAGTATTGCTTTGCCATTAAGAAGTTGATGGCTTGTTCCGTTGACCGTACGTCCGTGTTTTGTCCTTCTGCATCTTCGAGTTCTTTTTGTGTCTTCGCGGTTGTACTGGTCTTTTGTCTCGTCATTGGAGCCAAGGTTCCAGGGGATTGTGACATGGTTTTAGTTAGACTATGAGAGGGTGTACTAGTGTTGTATTGACGCTATTCTATCCTTATAGTTGCCCTCCTTCTCTCAATCCCTAGTGTCGAGCACCATGGGAAGTATCGAGATGGTGGTGGTACTAAATCAAGGAGCATCCTCTCTATCCAATAATATGGCACAGTCTGGATCTTCATCAGGAATGCTACACTGACTCCTGGTTGTTCCTACATTCTGTGATCCAGCTGAGCCTGTAGATCTGGCTAGTAGAGTATTAGATGCAGTATTTGTAGCATCCCCAACATGAGGATTACCAGTAATATTCCATTCAAAAATAGAGTGTTGCCTTGAGGGACCACTTTTATCTGTAATTAAAGATGGCCGGGGATCAGAAGGTGGATATGAAATGGTAGGCTAAAAGAATATAATTCAGTAATTTACATAATGAGAAAATGGTACCTACAATGCTTTTTGAAGGTTGTGATCCAAATACTGGCTTATAACGGGGCCATCCAACAGGTCTAGGAGTAGATATAGGCTGATCAGAACTTGATTCTTTTCTTGGTCGTCCAAGTGGTCTCTTGGGTTTGGCTTCAGACATGAGTTTTGGAGGCCTACCATGTTTCTGCTTGGTACCATCAGAGGACATGCTTGCAAATAAGTCTAAATACTTGTAAGACATATTTACAAGTGAATAAATGTTGGATGCACATACAAACTTGAGTATTCCCTTCTGGGACTTCTTCTCCAGCTCCACTAACATCATCCTGCACAGTTGTGCTTGTTGGATTGGCTATTGTGATTGAAAAGTACATGCCACATCAAAAATACCACATATGCCCATCTGATTGTGTAATACCAACACCTGTTGCCTTTCTTCTGTCTGGCAAACCACTAGATTCACCAGGAATGGCCTCTGAATGTGATTGCATGGTTATTGAATAAACAAGAAGTTTTGTAACCAAGATAATGGTGAGAAGCAAGCTGTGGAAGCACAGCCTTCACAAAGTTCCTGGTATTTGTATCTGTATTACTAGTCATGCTAATTTCACAAATTACAACCAATGATTCTACAATACAGTAACAAATAAAGGTAAGTAGTTAATTAGCTGGTGACTACAAAACCCCTCTTTTATAGGGAGAGACAGGGGCAGAGTGGTATGAGGGGCCTCAGTTCAAGTGGTGGCAGGAAATGGTAGCTTAGAGGTAGACGAGACATCACACATGTCCTGTCAACTGGAAAACCCCCTTGTTGGGGAAGATGGGGTTGGAGTGGGGCTGACTAGAGTTTGAAAGTCCAGTCAGGTCTGGTTTTTTGACCCAAAAATAAACAACTACAACTGCAACTGGTTGCAGAAATTCAAGATTCTCAGCAACTGCAACTGCAACTGGTTGCAACCCAACTCAGTTGCAACTGGTTACAACCTGTGTTTTTAGGTGCAGAAAATGAACTTCCATGTTCTGGTGTTTTGTACTACAAAAAGAATCAAGTAAAACAACCAAAAGGACAGTAAGTTATGAGTAGAATATTCATTTTGATCATAACTTGCTCATTTCTTGACCGTTTTGGATGTTCCAGGGCTTGTTTTGGTCAGGAAATCTATTGTGACATGTGATGCATTAGCAACAGGTTGTACGCATCACTCCAAGTCCAGCAACTGCAACTGGAAGTCGGGTTGCTACTAGTTGCAGTTGGGTTGGGTTGCAGTCTCTTTTCAGTTGCTGCAACTGGATCTGCAATCACTAGGGCCGACAGCCTCAGATGGAGTGGTTGTAGAGGAGGTGGCCATCAACATGAGTGGGGTAGAAAATCATCACTTGGGAATCAACGAGATGTTGCAACTGTCTTGTTGACTGGAAAACCCCTTTATTGGAAGAGGAAAATGGGAGAAGAGTGGTGCCCATAGTCTTGGATCAAGCGGTAGGGGAGGAGTAGCCGTTGACATGAGTGGGGTGGAAAATGGTTACTTAGAGTTCAATAAGACATAACAAACATCTTCCCAGCTGAAAAACCCCCTCACTGGGAGGGGGAGACATGGGTAGAGTGGTGGTGGCAGTCCTGGGTGGAGTAGAAGCAGAGGGATAACTGTCAACACAAGCAGCATGGAAAAATAGTTACTTGGAGTTTGACGAGATGCTGCAAATGTCTTGCCAGCTGGAAAACCCCCTCACTGGGAGGGGAACATGTGGGTAAAGTGGTGGCAGCAGTCCTAGGTGGAGTGAGAGCAGAGGAATAACTGTTGACACAAGTGGTGTGGAAAAATGGTGACTTGGAGTTTGACAAATGTCTTGCTGGCTGGAAAGGCCCCTTATTGGGAGAAAAAGGTGGGGGAAGAGTGGTGACCATAGTCTTGGATCAAGTGGTGGGGGAGGGGTAGCCATCAACATGAGTGGGGTGGAAAACAGTTACTTCAATTTCAACGAGATGTAACAAACGTCTTACCAGCTGAAAAACCCCCTTACTGAGAGGGGGAGATGGGGGTAGAGTGGTGGCAGTAGTCCTGGGTGGAGTGGGAGCAGAAGGGTAACCACCGGCAGTGGTGGGGCAAACATTGACACAAGCAGAGTAGCAAATGGAAGCTCAAGGCTCAATGAGACATTTGAAGTGTCTTGTTGATTGCGAACCCTTTATTGAAAGGGCAAGACAGGGGTACATCACAAAAATCACTTTGGCTCTGAGGATTTCCCAGGTTAACTTGATGTTCCCAGGCTTTGTTTGGTGGACCAGGCATGACCAAGATACTCTGGCATGCTCTGAGATGTCCTGGGACATTCATTTAACTACTTGGAACCTCAGGTTGGCAGAAAATTTATGAAAACTAGTGTTGTTGTTCAATACTGATATAATACACATTAAAAACTCATTTCTGGTCCTTAAGACATCAGGAAAATAACATTTATCTTATACTGTCTTATGTGTCTTATATAAGGCCTGTAAGGTCGTCTAAGGCATAAGACGAGTAAGATATCATGTCTTAATTAAGCTATGTACCTTTCTGAGTAAGGCACTTTTTATCTTAGAGCTGCCTTATACATAGCTTAGATTGGTCTGACATAGCTTAAATTGGTCTTATGAAAACTTGAGGCAGACATTTTAAGACTCAATAAGACAGTTATAAGCAGGGATAAAAACTTTGGATTCATCATGAAGTACACTGAACTAACTACTACTAAGTGTTGACATGTACGACTCGTCACCATTAACAACGGCTGCCTTGCCGAGCTCAGCAGCACCGAAATCAGCAACCCAGACACCTTCCGGAACTCCTCCTGCTGCACAACGCTGTCCGCTATGGTCTTCCCGAAAGCACCACCTTAGCCGCCGCCACAGGTTCTTGCTCTTGAGACATGACGTTTGCGTTAACATCGTCCCCTCGCATCCCTGTCCTGTCGTTGTTGTCCTGTCGTCCTGCTCGTCATCATCATTGTAGTCTTCCGTTGGTGCTGGCTGCTCTCCCGTGGTTGTGGTCCCCGTGGTCCTCTTGCCAATGCTCCCCATTTCCACCCCACGAGCAGGGGCTCGCGGCGGTAGTTGGGGGTGCCGTGGTGATGGTGGTAGCGGCAGTGTGGTCCCCCATGTCGTCGTCATCAATTAACATCAAAAAACTTTAGTTAGTAACAATAAATGAAGAGAGAAAAAGAATACCTACCTAAGGGACGTCGCTCTTGGGCCCTTTTTTGATGCCGTCGTCATCGAGTCCGTCCCCCTGTGCGTTATTTCCCCCCGTCGTACGGCGTCGGCTCCTTCTCCTGTGCCTGCTCGTGCTGGCACCACTTGTAGTTGTAAGCTGAAAATTCACCCTATAAGTAGCAGGTCATATGGCTGGGCAGATACTTGGTCATCCGTCGTCGTCGTGGGCTCTGTTGGTGTCGTGGTTGTAGTTGTCCCCCGTCCCCGTTGTTCTACGCTCGCGCCCCGGTCCCTTGTCCATCATTCCCCGTCCCGTCCCTCATCGTTGACTGCTAGTACTCACCCTGCGAGCAGTTGCTCGCAGTGGTGGTGGCAAGTCGTCGGGCATTGTTGGGTCGTGATTTTCGTTGTCATCCAGCCTGAGTGAGTTTGGTAGTGGGTGCACGAGAATGGGGGGTGCATACCTCGCCGTTTTCCCACTACATGGCACCTCCCTGGGTCAGTCTAGCCCCAAATGAACCCATCGTGGTTGACCTAGTCGAGCTGTTGGACATACAATTGAAACGAAAAAAGAAAAAAGATTACGAGGCCCGCAGGTGGAACGAGAGACTAATGACGAGTGCGTCGTGCAGGGCTTTTGGGTTTTCATCAAGATGTGTCAACAACGAAGAGGAAGATTGGGAGCATTTAGGCAGGTCGGATAAGGATGTATTCGGCTGCGGTTATACCCTAGTAGGAGCTCAGTGCAAAGATTTCATGGTTACGACGCGGAGAAAGAACTAGAAAGAAGTTTGGTTGAAGTTAAGTACCAAAGTGAGACTTCAACATGTCACATGGTCCAAACAATAAACAAGGGACTTAGAAAGATTTTCGTTTACTATTAAATGTAGCATGTTCCCTTAGATTAGATACTTTAGGTTGAATACACACAAATAGGCTGGTATGGCTTAGCGGTTATGCGTCACATTTGTGATGCGAAGAGTACTGTTTGTTGTGAGGTCCTTGGTTCGATTCCTCTAGAATTGTTTATTTTGACTGATTGACCAAATCCAAATTGCGGTCTGAAACGCAGTCTTAAAGAACATGCCTATATCATCAGTAACTTACAAGTCTTACCTCTCTTACACACTTGAGAATTGAACTAATGTCTTAAAGAAAACAGAAGTCAGACAATGTGAGGCATTCTAAGACAAATACAAGGTACCAGACAGTATTAAGGCAGTTCTCAGATGAATAAGAGCCCTAAGAGATTTGTCATTTTCCTGATGGAGCACCACACCATCAGAGTGGGCAAGATCAGTATAATGTGTAATGACAATGTAAGGGGTAGCAAAGCTGGCCCCCATTTTTGTATTCTTGAACTGGTGAAAACAAATTCCTCATCCTTATCCTTGCAGCCCCCATCCCCATGTCTATCCTCCTGCCGTTCATTTGGTGGTGGAATGTTTGCAAACCTTGAGAATGTCATCCACAAAACCTGCAGTTACCCCATGGGTCTCAAGTGGTTTTAGTTCAGATATTATGTATTATAATCTATATACTTATGGAACATGTCTACTGGTACTGAATAAAGGTCATGACCCCCTCCACTTGCTTTTGGGGCAAGGGAGGGGTGGTGGCAGCTGGCAGTGGACAAGACAAGCCCCCCGCTCACATTTGAAGTGATGGAGAGGGCAATGGTGGGTGGTGGTGGGTGAGACAAGGCCCCTCCTCATGTCTGGGGTGACGGAGGGGTAATGGTGGGTGGTAATGAGCAAGACAAGCCCCCTGATCATGTTTGGGGTGACAGAGGGGTGGTGGTGAGTGGTGGTGGATGAGACAAGCCCCCTCCTCACATTTGGGGCAATAGAGGGGTGGTGGTGGGTAAGACAAGGCCCCTCCTCGTGTTTGGGGCAACAGAGGGTGATGGTGGGCGAGAAGAGCCCCCTGCTTGCATTTCACATGACGGAGGGGTAGTGGTGGCTGATGATGGGGGAGACGAGGCCCCTTCTCACATTTGGAATGATGGAGGGGTGGTGATGAGTGGTGGTGGGTGAGACGAGACCCCTCCTCATGTTTGGGGCAACAGAGGATGGTGGTGGGCCCCCTGCTTGCGTTTCACACGACGGAGGGGTGGTGGTGGCTGGTGATGGGGAAGACGAGGCCCCTCCTCACATTTGGAATGATAGAGGGGTGGTGGTGGCTGTTTGTGGATGAGATGAGCACCCCACTTGCATTTGAGGCAACAGAGGGGGTGCCGGTGGTGGCTGTTGACCAGAACAAAAGAATAACCCCTCCGCTCACTTTTGGAGCAAGAGAGGGGGTGGTGGCAGTGGGTGTCGACTATACTGGTAAGAGGAAACCCTCCACTCACATTTGGAGCAAGAGAGGGGGTGGTGGTGGTCACAGTTGAGAAGGCATAGGACAGATTAACATATTATCACTCAATCAGAAGGTGGGAAAGTATATCTGCGATGAGATATTTTTACACAGTTGGACTTAACAATTTCAACTTCAATTTTTCAAGCACTAAGAGTCTTTCCTTGTTTTATTTCTTGTTTTTCTTAATCAACTAACTGTATTTATTCATTTTGTAGGTTATGAACTGCTACCAACAATGGGTGCCGACGCGAATGAAGCCACCCCCTCCTCCCCATTCAAATAGGATATGAGGACTGTTGAAACATGTGAGGAGGATGCTGGGAGACCCTTGGAGGGGATTATCTGTGAGGTACACACGCTATGCACCCCATAACCCACTACATCACTGCTCACCCCATATACCTCCACTAAAATAGGACAGATGGTGGCACACAAATGGCAGCACACAAACGACATACCATCTGCCTCCAGCCTCATGAGCCACTGCTTGTGGGGTGGATCATGGGTGGAATGACAATGCCACACTTCCAAGACCACTGGCAGGAAAGCAAAATGGCAATGGGCCCAAATTATGACTATATTGTTTGTCATTTGGGCCTCAGATATGTTTTTTTTGTTTGTCTCATGTTTTTATCAACTAATCCTTCTCTGATCTCTAGAATCAAAGATACTGCTAATAACAAGAACCCATAGCACATGTCCCATGCCAAACAACACAGGCCCTACTGAGAGTCACTGCTCACAGAACAGATAGCTAGGAACTGGTGGTCGTGCGGCAGGGTATGGACAGCAGACAGGTGATGGTGGGTGATAGTGAACAACGGACAACACACGAATGGCAACCAACTGCTCGTGGTGTGAATATGGGGTGCAAGAGTGACAGGGAAGATGGAGGGCAGAAGAAGGACCACTCACCTACCACAACAAAATGAGCACCAGGGCCCCACGACTATGAGGAATGGCCCTAGTCCCCCATGACGATGATGGAAACACCATGCCAAATGACAGAAACTGGCCTAGCACCACCCAAGGCAATGAATGACACACCGCCTGCCCCCATCATGATGAGCAACTGCCTATGGGGTGGATGTTGGATAGAATAACAACAACAACCAGAGATGGGGGAGAAGGACTAGCATGTAGTTATTCTTTATTAAACTTTTAGATTATATGTTTTTACAACTTGTACTATATAACATGCAATTGTATTTTTTTTAAATCATTTTCCATTTTGCTCAGAGTGGGATTGGGATATGCGAGGAATGGTTTTAGTCTCTCTAGTAGGTCCTTGAGCATCCACAGGCTACTCTGAGAGAAGCCCCAGGGCACCCTGTGATGCTTTAAAAGAATTGTTCTCGAGGAAAATCGCTTGACTTGTGCCTGTGTGCCCTGGTGCCCTGTGTGGCCTGTGGTGGCCTGTGGTGGCCCAGGACACTCTAGAGCATCTCAGGGCTTCCTAGGGCACAAAGTGATTTTCATGATTAGTAGTGGCACCAGTTGCCTTGCATCAACTAGTTGTCAAGTAGAGGTTGTCAATGTCGCATTGCTGTGACAAGCAACTAACAAGGGAAAGAAAATAAAAATAAAATAAAAAAAAACAAAAAAAAAACAAGACACAAAGAAGACTAAGGGGAAAAAAGGTTAGTAGAGAGGGCAAGTGCAGCATTACATAGACTGCTTCACCCTCAATTTATGTTGTGGTAGATAGTACTTACCTGATCCCTGAGCTCTCCCCACCCTGCCACCCACCAATGCACTTCCTATGCCACTCACTGCCCTAGAATGTGCTTTAAGCCGGCTTCGCTTGCTCTTGTCACCACAGGAGTCATTCAATTGCAGGAAGCAGAGAAGATGATGTTGACTACCGAGAGCTTTGTTACTATTGAGACTATCAAGCTCCCATGCTCTGATTGGCTCATAGCATGGGAGCTCAATAGTCTCAATAGTCTCAATAGCACCCCACAAATACAAATACCGAGCTGCATTATCTCATTGTTGTCCCCTCTCAAATATTGTACAATAGGTGTAACATAGTATATAAACTCAATATGATCCTAAGAGACACCCCAGTTGTGTTCTCTTAGGATTTCCACTGTCATTTGATGTGTGAACCACCTTTGTCAACCAACCTCACTATTTTTAAACCTCCCCATCAATCTCTGATCTCGCACATCAACATGCATCATTCCTCATACCTTCTTGTAGAGCTCATATGTTGTCCCTGCTTTAGTGGATAGTCGGTGTTGCCCTAACAGTCATAGATATGAGTGAACTTGTAGAACACATCTTGGAAATAGCTTCAAGCACATTTTCTTTGCAATCTTCATCATCCCTGCAAGCTTCACTATCATCATTGGCCTGAACTGTAACTTCATCTTGATAATTACATCAGGAAATTGAGGATGATCTGACACTAAAATATCAAAGTAAATAATGCATTATAAATTGAATTTGATGTGTAATAGGCCCAATTCTGATACCCCATCTGGTAAGGTTTTATTTAGGACAGTAGTGTTGGCAAGTTTCACCAGGTTTGCCAGCCTGACATATCTGGGCACTAATTAACAGTAGTATGGGTAGTACCCACACTCTTCTTGCTATCCTTCTTTGATATTGCACCATTTTATGGTTTTTCCAATGGCTTTCAGCACTATGGACCCCATGGCACCTAATTTTCATCCACTTGAGTGCTGAATATGTAATTTCCATATCTAAATGGCTGAAATAAGAGGGTATGAATTCAGGCTGGTTTTCACACCCTGATTTTTTATCCTTCTAATGGATGAATTGTCAATATCATAAACTAATAGTTTTTCAGCACTTCAAAGGGCAGGATTTTCATGCAAAGAATGACTGAATTCATGGTGGTAATCTGATCCTCAGATTTAATGGATAAAACCTCAACCCCCTAAAAGTGTGCATTTTCACACCCTGATTTTTTATCCTTCTAATGGATGAATTGTCAACATCATAAACTGATAGTTTTTCAGCACTTCAAGAGGCAGGATTTTTATGCAAAAAATGACTGAATTCATGGTGGTAATTTAATCCCCAGATTTAATGGACAAAATCTCAATCCCTAAAAGTGTGCATTTTTCAGCATATTAAAATGATGGAATTTCACCCAATAAATGGCTGAATTCAGGCCAGCATTTTAATCCCATTTTACAACCCTTGGTATGGATTACATGATATGTTTCTCAGCCTAAGATAGAATGGAAATTTCATACCATTACAGTTAAGATAGATTCTTTCATTAAAAATTGAATTGACTGTTTATATTTTATACAATGTTTTTTCCAGGATAATGTTTCATACCCCAACAAGCTGAATTTCATCTTGTTGGTATCAAGTGATTGCAGCCCACCCTCAACACATCATGTGATGAATGTTGAACATCAACATCACATCGCAGACTGCAGACTAATACTCCCTTCAACGACAGCCACCTCCCTTCCCTCCCTCTCCCTTTCACCCCACCACCACCACCACTGCATGGACACCCACCGCAATGGGTCCCACACCCTCTCCTCCATCACCACCATCTTCAAACAAGCCAATTGGATGGAACATGGGCCCAAACAACAGCAACTGTTGTTTGGGCCATGGATAAGTTTTTTTGTTTTTGTTTTGTTTTGAACAATTGACTAATTATATTCTATTGATTTTTAGGTCGTGCTCTACTGGTGACAACCGGGAATGACAAAGGATCTGCAACGCACACCCACAGCCAGCAAAACCCCCTCCTCCCCATTCAAATGGGATGTGAGGGTGTCGACATGGGCTAAAAGGGTGCAGAGGGACGCCAAGAGACCAGGGGGAATACTTGTTAGGTAAGTACCCAACAACCCCCATTTGTGCACCTCACACTGATGTGCCCAAACCCCCGCCATGTCACACTGACGCACTCAAACCCCCATGTGTGCACCACATCACACCACCTATTCCCATCGCTGCAGGCATCTGCTTGCAGGTTGGGTAGAGCAAGTGAATGACAGTGGGTGCCGAGGAACAGCTCCAGGACCTCACAGCTGCAACAAACGATGGACAACAGAGCATCCACCACCATGCCAATGAGCAACTGCTCGTTGGACGGATGACAAGCGCACCATGGTCATACGACAAAATAACGATGGGCACCCCCCCCTGCCACAGCCATGAGCCTGCAAGCCTAATGACATGGAACGACCCAGTACCAGACCCAGTACCCAACCCAGCACCCACCCCAAGCCCCACGAGCCACTGCTCACAAGCTGAATCATGGGTGCTAGCAGCTGATGATGGGGGACAACAGATGACAAAACGAGGGATGCAACCCAGTACGTGACCCAGCACCCACCCCCAGCCCTGCAAGCCACTGCTCACAAGCTGGATTGCAGGTGCTAGCAGCTGATGATGAGGGACAAGGACAACAGAATGAGGAATGAGGGATGAACAGGGAATAGGGACGTGAGCGCTGGAGGGATGATGGGGAGATGAGGAACACAAAACCCACCCCCACTGCCATGAGCTTCTGCTCATGGAGTGAGGAGAGAGTGGGACAAAGAGGACAAGGACAACGGAGGTGGGGGCAGGGACAGGGATGGGGGCAAGCACAACAATAGGACGGGGCACCACACCACAGCAGCCTCGACTGCCATCCTGGATGAGGGACAACAGGACAGGGGTTTTATTTACTTTTTCCTGAAAACTGTACTACTGTAAATATATCATTTTACACTATTTAAATGTATGAAATGTGGGATGGTTTTCCTAGTGTGTATTATCTGAAATTTGTGAAAATTTCATACCTTGATATCATATAAAAACTAGCTGCTTAACAAATGAAAAGTCTTGATTAATGACTTGATGAAATTACTATGCTTAATGAATGAAAAACAACCTTCAAATTCATGCCTTGCAGGGGTTTGAAACATGACAAATTCAGGTATGATTTTTATGAAGTTTTTGTATGACATTCACTCCCTTCAGAGGTGTATTATACATCCTTTATCCAGATGAAAACCACCATTTTCTTCATCCATTTAAGGGACAAATCCCCACCATGGGATGGTGGAAATTCATCTGCTTTTTGATGTTAATTGTTGTGAAATTCATACTCTAAACCCATATTTTTCCTCTCTTAAATGGTTGAATTAGGGGGGGTTTTTCCTACCCCCTGAGGTCCATAGTGCAGGCTTATTAGGTTTTGGTGAAGGAAGTGTATATATATAATATCAGAAGATGACTGTCAAGTAAGCATATGTTTTCTGAGATATTGCACTGAGAAATAACAATGTGCAGGCCAGAATATTCTAGAGATTTATTTTGAAAGTATAGAATTATATTCAATCAATAAATCACATACAACAGAACTGAGGCCATTTATCTACACCAAATATACACCAGAAAGCTATTGTGGGGCCATAAAATGACTGTGAGATCAAGTTTGCTTATATTTATCAAAATTTTGGCTATGCAGCACGAATTTGATCTGGACATTACCACAATTAGGCAAACACATGATGGAAAACTACCATATCACAGATGGCTGCTTAGAAAATTATGAGTGGATGTCTAATATTCAGCTAGTGTCACCTCCTTGCCTGTTGCTTGCCTGCCATGTTGCTTGGAATTCAAAAGGAAGCAACACAGAATCCCCTAGCTGTACTTCAACTGTCTTATACCTACTAGCCCCTAGCACCAAAGCATGGACCATGCGAAAAGGGGGGTTGAGCTGTGCTCTGTTGCAGATAGCGGGGCTAGTCACGTGATCTCGAGGTAGCACAGAGGCCTTGGAACCTGCCTTTATGACAACTACATTTCTGAGCACATTCATACAACTATTCCAGCAGAGTTGACTTGCACAGTCAGTTGATAGTCGAACAACACTGACTTTTAGTCAAATTCCTGACACTAACCCTACTTTTACACAAAGTTTATTACCGAGCATGACCTGACATCAACAGTCCAAACAACAGGCTGCTATCAGTAAAGAGCATACGTACAGCAGCCATGCAACTGACTATTCATATTTTCTTCTTTTCAACACTGCCTCAAGACCATCTTCCCCCTTTTCTTCTGTTTGCCTAGGCCTTTTCTCACTCACCTCCTCATCCTCAGGCGCGGCCAGCAAATCCCTCTCACCCAGGCCACATTCGAGCTCTTCATCCAAATACCGATCAAGATTTCCTCTCTCCCAAGGATCCGAACTTTCGTGGTCAAACAGGAATTCACACTGACCATCCTGCATCTTATGGCCCGATTCAATTACGTGCATTGCAATCTCAATGCCATGTCGCGAAAGCTGAGTCGATGAGCGCACAAATGTCTTTGCGAAAATCATTGGAGGAGTCGGGTGTTGAATCGAGTTACGGTGCTTAGGCCGTGATAAATGCATAGTGAGCATTAGGATGAGCAGTGGCCGATGTTTCGAATTCCATAACGTCTCAGCTGCATGATTAACACTGTTTGGCAAGGTCGGTATCAGCTGGTAGTATTGACGTTCTGAGTCGGAGATGGGCTGGAAAGCGGCTGGAAGAGGGTATGCAATAGGGTTCTCCATGTTCCACTGGATCCACCACACTGTGAAGAGGTGCGGCACTTACGAAGCGATCCTTGGTCAATGTATGGGTAGAAAAAACAATAGCTTATTTTATGCACAGTAGCGGAGGCGACTTTTTCGCAGGTCTGGACACTCCCAGATCACCTTAACCTCATCCAGATCTGACTCGACAGATTCTAAAACTTTCCTCCTCAGATAATCATTTATTCCTGCAACGAAAGCACGATCAGCTGATCCCCGTCACAAGTCAGATATAGGTTTGAAAGACCACCTTGGGCGATTCGTCCGTATGTCTCCCATTCCCAAACTACCTGCTCTATAGCTGACCGAGTCTTCTTCAAACCTTCCAAGTCACTTTCTGCGGCTTCGAGTCTATTGCCTAGATCCTGAAATCGATTCTCCGTCTCTTCTCGAATGGCCTGGCATTCTTCCCGGAAGCGCTCTAATCGTTTGCTCAAAGCCTGGATTACACCATCCTATAATCAGATGATGAGCAAGTGAGAAGGGAGGAATCGCCAAGACGGTTGACCTTAACATCCGTGCCGTCGTCATGCTCGACCAAAGAAGGCTCGATGATCTTACCCTGGCACCCATGAACTGAGGTCTCGGAGTCCAACCATCCCGGAGGTGACATATATACTGTACCTTACGGCGTTTGCAGGCTCCGTCAGTAGGAATGTTGGTAGTATTACTCTTGGGATACAGGGGTACACGAAAGTGAGGAGTGACTCGGAACGCGTTTACAGCACAGCTTTCGATACCGTATTACCCTAACCCTAGTCGTGCCCTTGAACTTCTTGAACCGTTTGCAGGCACTTGAAGTGAATGTATCTCTGCTGGATCTGAAGTTTGAACGCCTGCGCCAAAAATGCGCCATTCCGCCACTGCCTGCTCCGGTAATATAGTTGGCGACATGAACTCAATACCCCAACATTACGAGGTGCACGCAAGCCGAGTGGCTGTCATAAGTTTGTATAGACGATGGAACGTGTTTTAGCTCAGTGGCAGTGACGGAATTGTAATGTGTATTGACCGATGATTGTGCATGATATATTCGTGCCTATCAGCGGCCATTAGCATTGTAGCAATAGACAAGATTATTTCTCACACGTACAGACCTCTTCGTAACATGGCTGTCTAGGTGAGGTGCTAATGCTTGGTCAACAGCTGAAACGATAGTTGGCAGCGCACGCGTCATGAACTTCTGGCTAGCCCTGACCCCAGGCTCCATAACATCAGAAAATCCAGAACGAAATCCAGAGGCAAGCAATGCCTGATAATAGACCAGCTGTTTTTCCGGGTCGTTCTTGACAGGGTAACGAAGAAAGCGGACAACGTTCGAGTTCGGTCCATGTTCTAAATGAGGACGTACTTGGGGACAGAGCTCAAAGTGGTGCATACCGCCTGCAAACGGAAGGGGGAACGGGATACGTCAAAGATATCTATCGCCATATTCTGATAATATACACGTTACCCCGCCAAACCCTTTTCCAGCGTCATGAAAGCAAAGAATGATATTTCGAGGGGGTGATTCAATGGAAGTTAAAGGTGAGTTCATATTGCAAGGAGATATGGTGGCTTAGAGTCGACTCAAGTCAAGTGCCCTGCATGCATATGGCAGGCTAGCTGGTACAGGCATTCCAGTGTTTGCAAGCACCTGGGCATTTACAAGGTAACTTGACGGAGGATAGATCAGACTGCGTGGCACCCGGTTCAAATGATTCATTGAGCAAACTCCGAACGTCACTTTATGTTGGGCATCATTCATGATTGAAGAGGGTGAGCACCACATTCTGATACCATCGAAATGACTGTCATTAACAGGTGTGGAAGCCAACGAGGGATTTTATTCTCTTCTCAAGCTGGAGTATGTGTCGCTGCAGCCTTTCTATGAGTTGACGTTTCTTTTTAGTATGAGGTGAAACGAATAATCGGTATATAACCATACCGATCGCGTGTCTATGCTTCAAGGCGCACAAGTCGAGATCAAATTCCGGATATATCAACTCCCGATCTTACAGAAATCATACCTTGGTTATCCAGTTGACACAATCTCGTCTGTCAGCAATCCTCGCCGAACGCTGCTCATTGGTCTCTTGATGGTCTGAAGGACCTGCCTCCAGACGAGCCAGCGCCTTGATACTAGCCGAAAGTAGTTGCTTTCGGGTCTCGAGACGAGATCGATAGGACTTTAATTGAATCTCCAGATTTAGGGTCAGAAGTTTTGACGACTTCTGAGGCTTCGGATAGTCAAACGGCGATTGCTGGGAGGATGTATATTGGGGTTTGGTTTGGGCTGGTGAGGTTGGCGTGACATCGTGATCGGGCGATTGCTGGGAGGATGGATATAGGGGTATGGTTTTTGGTGAAGACAGAGTGACATCGTGACGACTCCAAGCTCGGACCCACAAAAAGTCAAGACGTCGAACTAACAGTAAAACTGCAAAAAATCCAACTCACTAACGGGCCACAGCTGTAGCGAAGTGGTGACAACATGGAATGCGGTAAACTGGAATTGGAGTCTCCTCTGCTGTCCGCGTATTTTAACAGTGCTTGTATGTGGAGCTTTGGGGTGACCAGGGCGATATCTGACGATATATGGGGCGTAGCCTGAGTAGACCGTCACACCACAAAGAGTTGAGAAACGTATTCACGGAATTCCCCGATCCCACAATTGTCACCACGACTGATCGTCGTAATCGGGATCGAACTTGAAAAGCAGCGTCACGGTGGTCGTCCGAGTCAATGGTATACGAATTTAAGTATGCTACGCAGACGCCTACATCGATGCTCTGGCACCACCTTCACAAGGTGACGCTGCATCTTCGCTGAACGACCCAAAACAAGAAATGGAAGACTTTCTGGATGGCCTCTTGTCTTAAATTTTTGATGACGTGCATCATGATTCAGGATGTCTAGATGCCTGGTTCGTTAGGCATCAGACTGCTATGTTTTGCAATAAGTTGCTGGGAACGGGACCAGAGGTGGAAGTGCATGCTGCAAAGTATCTGAGCACAATGCTACACATACAAAGGATTGAATTGACGTACACCTAGGTCTGACCCATCATGATCAGTAGCAAATGGTACTACACCAAATGTAACGATTGGTCGGTTATTCCGCAACTGGTTCATTAGCTGGGAAGGATAAGGCCTCATGTTTGGGTGAGGGGGTTAGTTTTTTTTTATATACATAATAGTGTAGTTCTGGATGTAACGAAAATTTGCGCAAGTTTTTTGTCTTAAGCAACCTTCCTTTTCTAAAGTTTTTTGGATGTGCCTCGCTATCCGGGTATTCAACACTTTCTTCAGCTTGATAACCAGTCTGCAGGCAAGGAAAATGCCGCAACGATACCGCGCACTCGAAAAAGCCCAATAGGTAGTGTCATAAGCTGTTCTGCCAACGATGTGTGTTTCTAGTACTTTCTACAACCCGATGAATCATCGATACAGACATGAAATACAGAAATAAAACGACCGTGTGCCTTCTTTCATCGTAAACCTCATTTCTTACTGGAGACAGGTGTGGGTTCAATGTTCCAGTAGCTTTCTGCGTATTCGTTGATAGCCCGATCCGAGCTAAATTTCCCCATCTATGTAAAGTTGAAAAGCGATGTTAGAGAAGGGAGAAGGAACCCGAAGTAGGTATTCGCTTGCCTTGGCCGTAGTACAGATCGACCTCTTGACCCAGTCATCTTGGTCGCAATACGCCTCGTCTACCATCTTCTGGGCCGCAATGTCTATTTTGACGCAATCAGATTTGCTACGCTGTGTAGTATAACCGTCTGAACTCACAGGAATCGAAATCGTCGGAAAGAAGGTAATAGTCGCCTTGTCTGATAGTCCCTAGGAGTCTAGCATGGCCGGTCAGCTATCACCTGATGCACCACATCTAAGTCGTCAGTGGCTTACGGCTCGTAGACCCCATCGCCACCAAAGAGACCAGCAGCAACCTGGTCAAGGACATGCGCCAAAGCTGGGCATTTCTGTTCGATGGGAATGGGATGGTATACGTGCTGGTAACGCAGGTCCTCAACGGCGCTGAAGGCGGCGGATGAGAAATGAGAACATCAATGACAGGGATCAGCGTACGGGGTAAGATGACCAAAGAAGACTGGGGGGCGGGCGTTAACAATGAACAATTGGAAAAATAAGGTAGGACTGGCTACTAACAGACATTGCTCTCTCCAACCTACGCAAAGGAATCAGTTCGTGTTAAACAAAGAAGAGGCACTAACACTAACCTCCTCAGCAATCTCAATATTCGCACCATCTACCACACACATGTTAACCCCTGTATCTCAGAAACAAAAAACACCCGAACGTACCGACAGTTCCCAAAAGCAGACCGCCATTGAGACAGAACTTCATATTAGAAGTACCTGACGCCTCCGTCCCGGCAGTAGAGATGTGCTGACTGATATCCGAGGCGGGGATGAGGACCTCCGCGAGCGAGACCGAGTAGTCTGGAAGGAAGTAAAGTGTCAGGTATTCTTTGGTGTCGGGATCGGCATTGATGACCCGCGCAACATTAACAATAAGGCGGATCGTCTAAGCATTTATTAGTTACGGACTAGATTCAGAACTATTGTGTAACACACCAATTTTGCGATGTAATCTGGATAATGAATGAAATTAGACTTCACACATGAATATAGGGATCACAGGGACTTTGACTTACAAGCAGGAGCGGCCTTTCCAGCAAAGAAGACGACGCGCTTGTTGACCTTCTTCCTCTCGGCTGGCGACATTTTCTTAATCACGAGGTATCTCTGATGAGGAAACAGAAAGACCATCAGACAAGACTCTCCAGAAACATGAACGGCCGTACGTGAATGACGCCCAAGATGTTCAGAGTTTGACGCTTTCAATGAAGTTTATCAGTACGAGAATCCTCGCACATGACAAGCAAAATGTACCTTATACTCGTGAAGACGCTACAGAAAAGCCACATCCGATCAGAAACAACCCACGCGTAAGGTATCCACCAACAACGCACCTTGATCTGCACATCGAACATCGCATTCGTATTAACCTTCAACCCAAGCGTCGTCTGCACATGATGTGCGAGGCGCTCCTTATTACGCTGTTTGATCCCTGCCCACTGCTGACGGAATGCCTTGTTCTCAACATGTTTGAGGAGACCATCGAGCTTGGTAAGGTCCTTGAGCCAGACACTCTTGTCGAGCTTGAGCGTCTTCGAGATGAGGGCACTGAGCTCTGGGTTGCACTATGCAGAGGGAGGGGGTTAGCTGATTGGTGCACGATTGTATGGGAGTGGCATACTTACTTGGTCGAGCCACCTGCGAGGTGTGACTGGGGAGGGATGAAATGATTTCAAACCATCAGTCTCAAAATGGTTGCTGAACACTCACTACCGTTGGTCACATTTCCATACCTAGTGGAAGGGGAAGTCATTAGTTTCCGTGTTTCTGAGGGCAAACTATCAACGCACTTGCTGACTCCTTCGAACTCGACGAAATCCTTGAGAATCGTAGTCCTTACGAGGTCGCTATGCAACTACAATCAAGTCAGCTGCAGAAAGCGTCAACGGTCAGTG
Source organism: Tricholoma terreum (assembly GCA_003316345.1). Taxonomy (NCBI): domain Eukaryota; kingdom Fungi; phylum Basidiomycota; class Agaricomycetes; order Agaricales; family Tricholomataceae; genus Tricholoma; species Tricholoma terreum. Next base: position 41,433 of record QFEU01002007.1, read on the forward strand.
GATGTATACAAACCTCAGCCACCCCATTGACTTTACGACTGCCTACAGTAATTATCAATATAAAGTCGGGTAACGCTCGACTGAAACTAACATACCAATAGCGGCTAAATGCGCCATCCGGACTTGTTTAGGATGACCCTCTGTTTCGCAAATCAAGAAAATACGTGAGGCAAGCTGGCGACTAATGGGGTGAGATCAGTACCCTCGATCAAGGACATCCTGGCAAGCCTGTCCCTGTCTCCAGGGAACTTCCTTTCCACCGCTAAGTGGACGTGAATCAGTTGCCATGCATGCGAGAGGGGGCTCACGGAGGTACTCACATTGTAAAAAGAAACTTGAAAGCGCAGCGACATGAATATCATAAAGTCGAGAACAACTTCATGTAAAGTACTCACAGGTTCTGCATTTACGACGATGACGTTAGCAGGACTAGGCGGATCAGAGTCCCGAACTCACGATATCATAGATGATCTGCATATGCCTAGGCAACACGTGCTCCAACAGCGGGACGGGCCATTTCTCGAGGGCTTCCTGTGAACGGGAGTTGGTCCCCAAATTGCCCATGAAAAGACAACTGAAAGACGCGAACGCACAGGCAGAACCGTATGGTTCGTATAAAAGAACGTGTTGGTGACGATCTTCCACGCAGCAGTCCACGAGAATTCCTCATCGTCAATGAGGACCCGCATGAGTTCCGGGATGGCAAGGGTTGGGTGCGTCTGTAAAACATTGGGATCCGTGACTTGCAGTGAAAAGGGTCTAGGCTTACATCATTGAGCTGAATTGCAACATCTGTTGGTGCCGAAGGTTAGCGAACGTCGGGGTGAAAGATAGTTGGAAAATCGTACAGTCGGGAAACTCCGTCATAGGTTTGCCAAGGTTTTTGAAGCGACGGATGATGTCTGCAAGGCTTGCTGCGGTCCAGAAGCTATAGCGAAGGCGATCGTGATGTCAGCCTCCCATGGTGCAAGACATAAGACGAAGGTGGCACTGACTATTGCTGCTTGAGGCGCAGCTCCTTTCCAACTAGAACGCAGTGTCAGAAGGTAATAGTATGAACTGAAGATGATCTTACATGTTCTGAAACAGTACCATCAGTAATGTGATGTGAGATACAGACAGGATACTCACGTATGATCATTAGGATACAAGACCGACGTAATCGCCGCAGCACTGTTTGAGGACTCCACAGCGCCCTCGTAATTACCAGCTACAGCGCGTAACACCACTCAGGATCTACATTTGCGCAAGATAGAATGAAACGCACCATTAAACGAGTTAAGATCGAAACCACGCTTTGGCTTGCTCTCCCATAGCCTCAAGTTATTGGTATTCTTCGTGCCGTACCCAGGGATCATCACGTCGTACGCAATGGCTAGCACCTCCTGTCCACCGGTCCATATTGCCCGTCCGGTACCGTTGTCTGCCCTTTCTGATTGGCCATAGAAGCGTATTTCATACGTCACATCCAGGCGGGGAAGCTAGAAAACATTTGATTGTTAGACAACTCATATCGAGATGGAAGAGAGGTACATACCTCCCATGGGTTTTGGTTCTCCAGCCATGGGTCGGGTGCCTATACTTTGTTAGTTAGTTGAGATTTTTGGGAAAGGCTCGTAGCTTACCTCTAGCTGGTTGCCTTCGGGAGAGATCAATTGCTGAAAGATACCGTACTTGTACCTGAGACCGTAACCCCAGACGGGAAGTTCCTAGTTGAAATCGATGAGGAACATATCAGAATACCAACAACCAAACGGAATACCTGCGACGCCGACGAATCCAGATAACACGCGGCCAAACGTCCAAGGCCGCCATTTCCCAATGCGGCGTCACGCTCCTGCTCGAGGATGTCTTCGATAGAGAAGCCTAGCTGCTCAACGCCCTCCTTGTATTGGTCCTTAAGACCGAGATTTAGCATCTGCGAAAGAGTGTGTGAGATGAGTATATGCGCATAGATTGAGGACGTACCGCGTTGTCGAGGGTTCGACCCATCAGGAATTCCAGGGATAGATAATAGGCTCGTTTTGGAGCCTTACGCGTGTAGTGGAGCTGAGTTTCGTTCCAGTTTAACTGTGATTTACGTTAGCAAATTTGGGTCAAGACGGCCGCGATCGAACTCACGAGGAGGTTGTCCCTGACGGACAATGCAGCAGCTTGGTAGGCACCGAGGTTATCTGGACCAGGGCGATCAGAACCTTTGCATCGTTTCAACGAGCAAGACATATACCAAGGTTGTAGGCTTGACGCGCGAGCGAAGTTTGAACATGATTAACAAACGACTTGGTGATGGAGGAGACGTCTGGCGAACGAGTGACCGTCAGTGTTGCGCATAGATGTCGAGAAACATGAACGCACCCTTATCGACGGACCTCATCCCCGCTTTCCACACTTTCTCTTCGCCCTTGGGCCATTTTTCTTTTCCAGATGCGTCGGTCTCTGGTAGATAACCTGCCAGACCACGTCAACGTCTCATCTTGCGTGAAGATGCAGATAACGTTACATACCAGTCAAGGTGCGTACGTGACGACGAGGACGAACGGGTTTGCCGATTGTTTTGGGGTCGATGATGGAGGTCATTGCAATTGGCGGGGATAGAGGAGAGGAAGGAAGTGTTATCGAATATCGCCGATCGGATGCGGATTCTTATAAGAGTTCCACAGAATTAGATCAGGTGGAGAAATGCATCACGGAGATAGCGACGTCATCACTTCATCAAGGTTCCTTATTCCATGGAGTCCTATGACTGGCAGTACTGCCTAGCCCAAGCCTAGCCTACCGTGACGCTGCTTGTACATGGACTGTTATCATCCATCCAATACCATCTGACATGCGATTGAGCACGTCTGCGCTAGGGCGACATTCAGCAAATATGGTGGTCGGAACGCAAAACTTCACCTTGTGCCAGTGACTCGGATTTCCCTGGACCTTCGCTCCTGTGACCCCGGGCCGTTGTCAGACCCTATGCTTGGTACACTTTCCTGAACGCCAATGCCAATGCGAGACACCATGCTTCAGCAGAAATTGAAGAATACAGGATCTTTATCTGGGAATCTCGCTCTCTGTGAATGCTACTTATAGCCTGAGGAAGGTCACGGCATGCATCAGGAACGATCTATAAGTTTTGATCTCAATCTTGAAAGATTGGAAGGTCAACAACACCGTGACCAAAAGACCGAGGAGCTTGAGAGAGCGGTCCTCTACTTTCCTTCCGAATTCTGGCTATATGTTCGCCCGGTTGACCGGGTTTCCTCTTTCATTATTCTCAGCCCTCGATCGTAAGATACCGGAAGCGTTGGCGAAACCTGACTAAACACTGTTCAATGGAAACCTCTGAAATCTCTAGAAACCTCAGTAATAGCAGCAAGAAATACTGCTTTGACCTAGTGTTTATTATGGAGGTTTCTAGGTTTCTGGATTTCCAGAGATATGAAACCTGTGAAAACCAGGGAGAACCCCGAAGCTAAAATGCCACCTTCCTGATGCCGGCCTACTGACCGACAACATGATATTCTCACCGGAACTGGGTGTCGTGTCGAAGAATATGCTTCCTTACAACGGCCTATTTCGAGACGCAGTAGCAACTAGCATTTTGCATAAACTCCGTTGTCAAAAGTGATGTATAATGATCAACGATCGGCAGCCGATAAATGATAGCTCTACCTTGAAAACATATAGGTAGGACCTTCTATGCAAGTGACAGTCAGACGTAGAATCTACAACCCATCTACCTGATCTATCTCATCGCCCAGCTCAGATGGATTCCCAGAAGGTTGACATCTCTCCAAGTCCACCAAGAAAACGTCACCCCTATCCGTCCTACAAAAGTTACGACGCGCGATATCGCCGTGGATAAACCCAGCATTGTGAATGCGTTGGAGAGCCACCTTCATCATTGTGCGAAGTGTCTGGTCGATTTGTTCGTCTTCAGAGATGGCATTACCGACAGGTTCCAGAGCAAGGAACTGCAGAATACCCCAAACTTCATAGAAACCATGCAGTGTGGGTATCACTTCGCCTTGGAGATCTTGCAGAGCAGCGTAGGCGCGGGCTTCATCATCTAGTGAATTTGCTGCATCGGGATAGCGCAAGACATCGACAATTTTGCAGACAACCTGGAGGTCACGACCCCCAACGGATGATGGTAGCAATCGCGCGGCTACCACACAACTATTCGCTCCACGGCGGGCGGAGCTGAGGTCAAAGCGACAAAGACGAAAGTCAATAGCAAGACACTGGTACGCACCATTGACGGGTTGCATATGATATTTTTCAGCGTCGCCAACGGCTCCCTGCCTTTCCTTCCAGGCAGTCGTTGATGTTCCAAAGTTTCGACCCGGAGGGGTGGAGGATGGGGTAGGGGATGCATAGAACCAGTCGTCCTCCGCAAGTAACACCATGCCGACCCACGCTTTCAGCATCGAGATATGTTGTCCAGGTCTGCCTAGTTCGACGAGATGGAACTCAAGGGTCTTGCGATCCGGTGTTTCAGCGCGGCGCAGGAACAAGGCATGCTTCCAATTGGTAAGGATACCAAATTTGTTGTTGTTGAAGGTCATATATCCATAGGTCTGTTCGAGAGCATGCAAGGATAGTCGGCTGAGGGCGTCACGATGAGTGCCATTAAAGGCAGCGACAAGATTCACCAGATCCGCCGCCCACCAAGGTTTGTACTCAACCTACAAACCAGTGGGGTTTAACAAGGACATAGGTGGGGACTGATACACATACGATAACTTTCGGGTGCGGCTGCGCCCCGGGAGACATGACCCATGAGAAATCCGGATCTCCTACAATTGCGCTATTCCCACCGCCTGGCATAGCGAAACGTCCGTTCACCCCTAACTTCTTCAACACGGCTTCAGTCGGTACATGTAATGCGCCCGTTGCGTGGAAATGGATCCTTGGTTCGTTCTCAACAATGGTGTCCCATGTCCAACCGTTGATGTCAAAAGGGGTGGGAACTAGATGTGCGCGAGTGGTTGCAGATAAGATGGCTTGGTGAATGTCATTCGGGAAGGAGGTCCAAGGCGTGAGGGTCTGAAGATCTGTCCTAGGATACGTCCGTGGACTGGATTCAGCGGCACTATGGATACCAGATGCGTCGAGAACTGCGTCTCCATAATTCGTAAAAGGGAGATCTGGGAGGCTGGTTTGCATTAGAGAGTAGCCTAAATGCATCACGTGTGCTGCATGTGGACAGGTCGAGAAGAACCTGAAACGACAACAGTAGGATCGACGTATCTAAACCAAGTCAATCGAAAGCTGTTGTAGCACTGGCTCCGGCGGGAATACAGTAACGTGCTTGGCATCTATATCGCCTGACATACCTGAGTCGTCCAGCCAAATCGCTTTTTTTGGAAGGAGCCAAGACGTACTACTAAAGTAGCGGGAAACCGTCGAGATCTTCCGGCGACAAATCGCAGATCACCCACACACCTCAACATCACGCTATGTGTTTGAACAAAGCACTACAACGAAAAAGTGCAGTGCGATCAAATTTAAAACGATA
>QFEU01002015.1:0-14842 GCA_003316345.1 Tricholoma terreum
TCTCTTAAATGGTTGAATTAGGGGGGGGTTTTTCTACCCCCTGAGGTTTGCAGTGTTTTGGGGATTATCAATACATGAAAACTATACCATAGATATATATTTTTACACCGTTTAAATGGTTGAAATGTGGGATGGTTTTCCTACCCTGTGGGTCTCAGTGATTACAAAACTAAAAATGAGTCATGAGATATATGCATGATACGCACAGACTAAACAAGCCCAGGCATAAGTAGATTATGTTTTATAGATTGGGTGACCTCGGCCAAAGTTGCGCTCACGCGCACTGCCACACCGCCGCGCCTCCCGACTTTGCTCCACGCTCATTACCGCATCCCCTGTCTGAAAATCACGGTTGAATTGTCCTTGGCTTGTGTTTTGGCATAGGGGTCTCTTTGGCTCACTTATTTCCTCCAGTTTGCACACAACCACGACGATCCGGGGCTCGGACGTTGATCAGATTCCGACACGGTCAGAAATGATGATTGCCAGGAGTTACTAATACTGTACCGGCATAGAGCCGAAGATCTTCCCGAATACCCGATCCCTCGCTACAATTCCATACTTGAACAGCCATCACGGTCACGGTGATGACCGTGATGGCAGGACAAGGACCCACACCACCGCCAGGACGCGGGAACCCTCCAACGCGCCCAAGGAGCACTCGCGGACTCCCAATATCATCAACTTTCAACTTTGGCCGCAGCACCTGGCCTTGACCGCGACTCGGATGGCTATTCAGACTCGCAGTTATGTCACTATGCGATCCTTTTGAGATTTTCATACTAATGTACAGCTCCAGAGTTACCGGATCCCTTGCTATGTACGGTGAATTCAAGTTCCCACTGTTCCTCATGGTTGACCCTGTACACGATAGGCCTTGTAGTGTAATCTGCATTGGCCATGAATACCGCCCCTAGGGTTGCAAGAGCGAACACATACATGAAAATCGCACCCAGTTTTTGCACACAGATATGGCCTTGCAACCATTCGGATTCTACTCGGGTTCTACTCGGAGTGTGTTTGTAAACCCGCAGCAAGTTGAACGTGACGAACAGCCGTTCGACGTCCACTTTCCAACTGTATTGGCCCCGTAGCACTGCTGCGGTGGCATGTTCCATTCAGGTATTTTACTCATTATCTGAATCACTAATAGGGCTCCAGGGCGACGGACTCGTAGACAGGCATGCAGTGACAGTGGATACCATGCGTTCCATAGCAGCATGACGTTTTCCTCCCGGTATCACGTACCTCACCAAAACCCCGCAGGGCTTCTTGAACGCGAAGAACTTCGTGCGCGCGGGAATGCAGCGGCCAATGGCTATGTTGCGCTCCGATAGCACCATGACGCGTTCCTCCAGTATCACGTATTTTCAGATTATGGTTCACCAATCACGATTGGCTGACAGGACTTTCAACAGTGGACTCATTCATACGCTTTCGTTCGCGCGTATAATTTTGGGTTACGTGGGATCGGATCTTGTTGCTCAAAGCTCGTTTCTAAGTGCTAGCCCAGGTGCCGATAATTCTATAAATGCAGGCCAACATTACCTGGTATTGGTAGAACCTAAAAAAAATCCGTCGCTCCGAAAAAACCTCTGGAGAATGAAGTCCACATTCATCTTCTTTGTTGCAATTTCTTGCATGGCTGGTGTATTCGGCTCACCAGCCGCCCGAAGCATCCATGGCGACCGCTTTCGCGCAAAGCCTGACGTCGAGAAATCCGTCAAGGGCGCCAGGTCACCTAATTCCCTCGTCGCGGCTAATGATTTTGCTTGGACCTGCATTTCGATCAACACATCCAATCAGAACTACGGGTATGGTTCGGCAGCTACGCAGGCCGCTGCGTCGGCTAAAGCGCTGAGCGAATGTGGGAGCGCTTGCACGATCACATCACAAGTATGCGTATTGCAAGGCTGCGTCGCATATGCTGCCGGAGACAAGGACCTCGAGCTGCACGCATCGGCTCACCAAGGCTCCTTGGCGGCAGATCGCGACGCGGCACAATCCAAGGCTCTCTCAGATTGCCAATCCCGCTCGAACGGTTGCCAGAACATTTTCGTGCTGTGCACCTCAGACGCCAATTGAACCTGTATGTGGCAGATGTTCCTACTTGACTTCCGCTAGCTGATGGCTGCAACTTATTTTCAGGTTCTGACAGGTAGTTCAGTGATCCCAGTCCCCGAAAGACTGACTACCCAATGGTTAGAAGGGCCCATCTACAATGTGTGACCGAGAGAGATAGATGGATACTAGATATTACTTGTGTGAAGTTAACCTGGCAATTGAATTTGTGGCTTAGTATTGTTATACGTTCGTAGTAGAGTCGAACCAAAGCTATATTTGTACATGTCCCGTGGCTTAGTTGGTTACGGCGTCCGACTGTTAATGAGCTCAATCGGAAGATCGAGAGTTCAAGTCTCTCCGGGACAGTATGTTTTTGGGTCTGTAAACTCTACCACGTGCAAAGCTTGCGATTCTTTTTTTTTGCGACTTGTTTCTGGACAACGATATGGCTTCTGTGCTTACTCTCCCAATTACAACCCCGCCCCTCCCAAAATCCTACTCGCCGCCTGCTGCGTCCTCCAGCTCGCGTCTCTCCCCACCACACCCAGCAGGCCATCGCATCCTCCTCCCCGTAGGACCTGCCCATCTCAATTATCTCCGACTTGCATTACACCATAACCATGATTTTTCTGCTTTCGACGCCCATATCGATGCTGAGAGACAAGAAAAGGAGAAACTACTCGCCACAGGCAGCGCTAGTTCGGAGGACGATCTAGGTGTTGGTGATGAGGAAGAGACCTCCGAATTGCTAGCCCTCGATCCAAAGGAATGGAAGGTGCATCAACTAGTCTTTTAGTAGTCAATTGGCGACTTAACCAAAGGAATCATGTCCAGAAACAAGATCACTACGCCGTACTTGGCCTTTCAAAATTCAGATATCAAGCAACTGCCGACCAGATCAAGATTGCTCGTACGTCTCTTTCCCTACATGTAATGCTTTTCTCTGTCCGACATTCATATCTGTTCAGACCGCAAAAAAGTGCTGAAGCACCATCCCGACAAGAAAGCCGCTGGTGCCGGCACACCTGCTACTGACAGGGCGGCCACTCTCCTCGGCATCAGCGTCTCCCAAAACACCAACGACGATGCATTTTTCAAGTGCATCCAAAAAGCTCACGAGGTACTCACCAATCCCGAAAAACGGCGCCAATTCGACTCCGTGGACCCCGCTTTCATAGACGAAGAGGAAGAGAAGTCAGGGATCACTGCTACCGAATTCAAGGTGAGATTTCATTTTCCTCATCTCCATAGGACCTCCTATGGGTTGACATGTGCATGTCGTTGGAATGTGTGCGCTGTTTTTCGATGCCATGATTATTCTCACCCTTCTCCCCTAATTTCTTCATCTGACGACTCCATCCTCACAGAACAGAAAACTAGACTTTTTCAAAACCTTCACCCCCATCTTTGAATTATACCAACGCTTCTCTCGGGCACAGCCTGTTCCCGGTCTGGGGACCATCAATGCCACCAAAGCAGAAGTCGAAGGATTCTACGACTTTTGGTACAACTTTGATTCATGGCGCAGCTTTGAATGGTGGGACAAGGAAGTCAACGAGGGAAGCGACAGGTAATAAAAATTTAACAATTACACCAGTCCATTCCTTTGTTCGCTATTTGGCTGATTGCAATATTTTGTAGCCGCGACGACAAGCGATACACGGAAAAGAAGAACAAATCTGAGCGTGCGAGGAGGAAAAAGGAGGATACCGCCAAGTTGCGTGGACTCGTCGATCTGACCCTCGGGTACATATTTCACCCTGCTTCTCCTTAAATCTCGCCCTTCATCTCCATCCAATTCACAGCCTCGACCCCCGCATCAAATTACTCAAACAACAAGAAAAAGAAGCACGTGAAGCCAAGAAAAATGCTAGCGTCAACAATGGTGCTGGTGTGAAGAAGACCAAAGCGCAGCTGGAAGAAGAGAAGAAGCGCGCTGAGGAGGAGCAGAAGCAGAAAGAGGAAGAAGAAAAGGTTTGTTCTGTTCCGTGTTTCGTTGGACTCTGCTACAACTAGTTGACCACGTTCTGTTCTAGGTTGCGCGTGCGGAAGCAAAGAAACAAAAGGCTGCAGCTGCGAATGCTGCCAAAAAGGCGCGAAGACAGCAGCGCGCTACCGAGGACGCTGCTGCGTGAGGGTTCTCGCCTTGCTGCGATGGATTCTCCACCCGATGGATACCAGCTAGTTGGGTATTGTATATCCATCATTGCTCATAATTGTTTGTTTGGATAGGATTTATGGACAAGATTTGTACAAATCCTTCAATTGTGAATACTGGAGCTTGCTTGAAACAGAATCAACAAAAATCGTGTTCATTTCACTACGAAGTGTTTATGCTCAGGTACTAAGTTGGCGTTTCTCTTGCTACTTGTACTTTTGCACGTACAAAGCGTTGAACGCGCCTAGTTGACATAATTATAATTTGCAGTTGTGTGACGCGTTGGCTATCCATATATCCGCTCACGCGTCTTTCCTGGCTGGGCGACACGTTATCACTCACAGACTCCGCTGTTAAACGAATAACAGAAAAGATGGCAATTGAACAAACGACAGTAAGTACAACTTTAAAAGCAATATTCGAGCTGCCACATCAAACGTCGGCTATAAACATCACCCCAATCAATGTCCTTAGTACCCGGAACATATTCTTCCAAGTATTGTTAGCATGGGCATACGGTCTAGAACGACGTTCTCACCTTTGCCAACCCAAACGATCTGGACCGTGTGTCTACCAGGCGGAACCACGACAACCCCTCCGCTGAGGTTCAGGTTCAAGCACGTCTGGATATCTTCCCCACAGTTCACCGACTTGTCCAACTCGAATTCCGTCGTCAGTCCTCGCGTTATTCCATCCACATAGATTTCCATCTGCATGTCACGGGCATCGATGTCGACCACCGAGAGACGGTGAGGCTTCTTGTGTTCGAGTGTGTATTCGATTGGGGACGGCTGGCCGTCAAGACCCTGGACGATGGTATTGACGTCCCATCTCTGGAACACCGTAGTTGGAGGATTGCAGATGATCTCGTTAGTTGTTCTCATAACCTCTGCGGTATCAGTGACGCTCGCTAACGAGTGTCAGCAACTCTCGAAGGTACTGAAAATGGTATCACACACAGGATATTTTTGACCATATGGAGAATATGGTCAACAACATGGAAACGAGGTCTATAAGCTTTCTCCACCAAGGCGAGACGTGTCCAGGCACCCGCCACTTTTTCTTTTCAGGAATCCTGCAAAGAAGATAATGTCACAGTTGCAAGATCAGGCTCAATCGAACATACTTGTCATACTAAGTTTACGTGTGCCATAGTTAACGAATGAATTCCGTCCACGAGAACGAATCTTACCTGGATAACTAAAGACTTGGGGTACGGTGTGGTCTCGCCTGCTGCGTCAATGAAGATCCTGGGATCCGTCTTGTGTTCGAAATATCATCTATCAAACGAAAGTCGATGAGACGAGCAGGGGCAGACATACGTTCTGAGATTCATGATATGAACTGAAACATCTCAGATGACCTTGGTTTCCTTCGGCACGGCGCAGGTTTTCCAGTCGAAATATCGTCCCGAAAATCTAAACAGACAATATGGTAAGCACGCGTGCGGGCGGAAGAGGAAGACAGTCCCAACTGCAGGCATTGTCTAAAAAGAATATATCAGCAAAAGGTACATTGAACAGAGATCCTACACGCACGTTATCGACTAGGCTTAGGCCTGGGCATTTGTGTATCCCCAATCCCTGGATAGAGTGGATTGTTCGCCCTGGGTCAATGGTATCGGGATCGGTAAACTTCTCGGGCTGTCGATTAGTCAATCAAAATATCTTGGACGGAAAAGAGAAAAGGTGACGAACATTTTTGTGCAGGCTTCCCAAGTCAGCGTAGACCAGATCGCCTTTCGCCACTCTCAAATCGGAGGAATGCTCTACCGCCTTCCGCAGGAGGCCATAGGGTTGGCCGAGTCCTACAATGCGTAATTGTGTCAATAATATATCAATCGAGAGATGAAACTAACGCTGTGCTTCGCGTATATATCCCATGAGTAAAACGTCCCGCAACTGGTGAGTTATGGCGGAATCTTCCTCGGAGCCGAAGGGTTTGTCATTTCCTAGGAAAAGTCTGGCATGAGCGGAAGGTGTGTTATCCCGAAGAAGACTCTGAAGGTGTCGAATGTATTTCATGGCTGTGGCGTCCTCTTCAGGCTTCTTCAAGTTTACCAGATTGATGATGGTTTCGCGCTCCCTCTTGCGTTCGTCGCTAAGGTAAAATTCCACAGCTTGCGAGCATGCTATGTAGTTGTGAAGATGTCGTAGAAACACGCGCGAAATGGTGTATCACTGACCCTGTGCGTAGTTCACTGACATCACGACACACAATCCCAATGCGTTGGCAGCGAGTCTCAATTTCTTGAGCCCTTCCTTGGCTAACTGTGGATTATTTCCTGCCGCAGCTTTTTGTGCGTCTAGAAGTTGCTTGAAACTTTCATGCTGGGTGACGTATCGAAATTTCCCAACGATGTCATTGGTTTTCGAGAGTCGTTCCAAGAATGTCCGGGTTGAAGATGTTCCCAAATCACGACCAGTGATATATTCCTTGAGCAGGCGGAGAATCGTTTGCAGAAATCCCTGGCAGAATATGCGTCGGTAATAATTCAGGAAGAGGAAGTAAATCGATCTACAGGCTCCGAAGTAGGGTGAAGCACCTCTTGAACCCTTTCCCCGATAACTTTATTGAACTCCTCACTTGCAGCAATGGCATCCGCGCGGGCGGCCCAACCATCTACAGAATCGAACTTGCGAAAAATAAAACTGATGAACGTAAGGCTACTACGGTATCGGTCATCGGAGAACCTGACTTACATGTACAGTGTAGCGAACTGTTGGAACTGGACGTGCAAGGTTTTCGTGTCGTGTATTTCAATAGAAAAATCGCACTACAGACAACGTCAGCAGAGAGGTGCCAGGTATACCGTATAGACTGACGATAGTTCGGCAAACCCAACGAGTGCACGCCGGAATAATGACATCAGAGATTATATCAATCGTCTTCCCACCATTCGCATCTCTGACGTGGATGAAGAGAAAGTCAAGACCTCTGAACACGAGAACATTTTTTCGGGAACGTACCGCGAGTTCTTCTCGATCAATTCATCAGTGGCTTCAGTGAGATATCGAGCGTACTCATCAAACGATCGTGTGTCGGGCATCAGGGCATATAAGGACTATCCTCAGATCCACTTGAGATCAGAAAACGGATGCAGAGAATCAGAGAATCGCACCATAGCTTGTTCTGCATCATGTCTATGGTCACAAGATGAGTTGAAGCAGAGGGCTTAGAAGAAGGAAGCGACACACAGCTTCTCATCATCAAATCCCAACATATACCTTTACTGGGTGAGTCGACTGGTCACGACTTTGCACTAAGTACCTTACCCATATCCGTTGGTCAACAGCTTGAGGTCGTCTTCGTAAGGCGTCGCATATACCAGCTTCCTGGTCTCTCCTTGAGGCGTCTGATCTTTCTCTGTGGCGTTCAAAACACGACTTATTTCGTCGTACGTCTCAAGCGTACGAACAGTAATCCTATGGGGTCTTTCAAAATCGTAGAAGTCGGGAGAACGAAGCGCTGAGGTTTGGAGAATCTTGCTGGTGTGTTCAGGGACGGTCAAGGGGAAAAGGCCGTAAGCGTTGTTGTACGGGAAATTTCGAGGAAGATTGCGAAGGATGACTACAGCTGTATGTTACATGCGTTGTAACAACAATACAGTGACAGACGCACGATTCGGGAGCATGGCACCAAATGAACCATGGTTACATCGGGGAGAACATACTTTGAAGCCCCACGTTGTCAATTCATCGGCTAGCACAAGAATAGAAGTGAATGGATTACGACTTGCATTGCACACTCACGCGTCAAGTCGGTCGTGAAGCGAGGATCACTGCGAACTGATGTGACCTGATAAAAATGAAAGGTGCGTCGGTCAGCGAGCAACTGCGTAACTCACGATGTCCATTAACAAGCCATACGTCTGTCATGAAGCTTGGTGAGCATCTGGCACACGAAGTCGATATATGCTTACCTGGGTGTATCCAAGGCAAAAGCCAGACCCCGGCATCGTGGCTTCAGCTTGCAGACCAGGCTGGTAGGACAGCGGATACATTACGTAGAAAAGCGGAAGTTGGTGGACCACTCACGTAAAGCTCCAGCTTGTCGATAGTTTTGTACAGTTCACGAGCCAAGCCTGCCAGACTACGATTCCAGTCTTCAAACTTCTCAAAAGCTAAATCGCCTTATTACCATAACAGAGTGAATGGCAGGACAGGCCGAACATACGTTTAAGGCCGAGGTAGGATCGAAATTGGTTCAGTGTGCACACTTTCCAATATCTGGCTTGTTCCATGATGTTGGTATTCAGGTCACGCATGACCTCGGGCCTGTCATTCGAATTCGCCTCAGGAGCCCCGGCCCCAACTTCCATGACAGACAGCAAGATTTCTGCTAGTTCGTCGTCGTCGAATCTATCATCAGATTTGCGAGAGAGCGTGCTCCCCCCTTCTGTCTCATGGCTATGGATGATGCAACGTTAGTGATGGGCACATAGCAATGGGAGATAGCGAATACATGGGGGAATAGGTTGGACAAATGGGGATTTCTCGGGGTGTCTGCCGTTTTGATTTCGCGACATCACGTTTGACCTCTGTCGGTTGGCTTCGCAGCCATTCTTCGTCTCGCACACTCATCAATGCATGAAACTGTTAAACGTAAGTACTCTCGGAAAGTACCTTCTCGAAGCGTGCGTACGTGGTATGACAAACTGAATTCAACACTGGATTTATGGGCCTTTGCAAATCTGCGGTCTTCGTCGGATAAATTATCCTGTAGGTACGATGAGTCCAGGTCAGTCAAATATGGAGGGCAGGGCTTACTGCAAGATCGACGTTGAGGCCGACACCGACATTATGGAGTCCCATGAGCCCTTTCAAGAAGTCGTCCATGATGATGTTCTTGAACTGTATGCAGTTGATTGATCGGGCGATCTTGAAAATCTGGTCATCTTGGCTTATTAGGCGAGAGTCTCCAGGGCCCAGCCCTGTCGGATCAGTCCATCTGCTTTCTTCATTGTTGAGAAGTAGTCGACGGGCTATATACTGTCATCAGAGAGAATGTGAATCGATCATGCGACAACATGGCGTGAAAAACCCTACGTTGTGGTTTCTATTCAAGAGAATCAAGAGGACAGTCACCGCAGGTGACAGAAATATGGCTCGATCTTCAAAGAAACAATCGGGGGCAAGCATGCCACGTCCATCAACCACACGGACTTCCTTTTCCTCCTTTTCGTCGACGCCATATAGAGGGGAAAGATCAAGATAAGCCGAGGTTTCATTGTACGAAGGATAATCATGGGATGTTCGCGAAAGTGATAACTATCCCATCGGTCAGAGAGATCAAGTAGGGCGTCAGGAAGGATACCGACCTGTAGCACCTGCGCGAGGGGATACACCAGACCGGAGACGCCATTGGGGTTTTTGGTCCGCTGCATAAAATGTGGTTTTTATAGTGACATGATTTGATTAAGGAAAAGAAGCGTACGTTCAGTGTTCCTAAGAGACGATCAAAGACGACTTCAGGTGTAGGAAGACTTTCTGGCTCGATGGGGTCAATCTTTCGGGTATATGGATGACGATGAGTTTCAGATCGGCTCTCTTGTCCCAAAAGGGTGCCTGTTTTTGCATCATTCACTAAGGTGTAACATAAGAAGTCTGAAATCCGGAGCATGGAATGAGGATTCCAGCGCACATAAGAAAATCAGAGATTTCTTAAGCTTTTGCGTCACTGAATGGTTGGGTCCCAGATTTGCCATTTCATCGATCCCTTTTGGAAACTATTTGTGCATAACACGACGGTGGGTAAGAAAGTGACTAGGATATGGTATGGACTAGTACATACAACTATGAGCCTATCGTCCACGAGAGGCCCACCCCTCCTGCTGCTTTCCAATGCAGCAAAGTGTTGCTTGGAATATATATAACATAAGAACAAAAACGATCATATTGGAACAACGACCGTGACATACAACGATTTGGGGATCCATCAAAATGGAAGGCATTTCCTCTCCCAAAAAGGCACGTCGCAATAGAGCGGGGAGGATAGTGAACAGTCCAGAGTCTTGGATTGCTCGTGAGTCGTCTCCACGGTACCCAATTTGGGGTTGAGACATCTTGACTAGTTGTTCAAACGTTGGTGGAGGAGCTGGTGATTATAATTTTACATTCCCTGCGATTGCTTTAAGACACGGGTGTAGAACATGCGGTTGTCGCATTGCGGATCTGCATGTGTGCTGCTCAACCCTTCTTGGTTAAACCAAGTTGACCTTCAAGCTTCAAGTTTTCTCTGGCGCTTCCCAGTCCGCGTTACTAGATCACATCAGGAGATCGTTTCAAGATGTAGCGCCGTGGCTAGAGCCTTGAGTCTGAAGCGCCACAACCGAGATAGAAGCCAGACACTATAGAGCATGGGTAATATCAAGAAGCGCGAGCGATATCCAATACCTATGTAGTTTGAATGGAAAACCATAATATTAAGCGGACGATTTTGAAAAGCGTCACGTGTCTTCAATAATTGAACTTACTACTACTAGTATTACTACCCCCAGCTTTCTTCTATTCTATGCCTTGTGATTGACTAGTCGTTGATCTGAAACACTGGCTCCGCAATCTTTTCCTAATGATCAAATGATTTGGGCTCTTCCACTGCCCCTCAAACGACTTTGTTGGGTATGGGACACTACTCCCAAATATCACACCCGCAGACCCCTGTCATCGCGGTACAATTCCGATATAGTCTTCCTATACCTACATAGTGGGATCTAGATACGGGGTGCGTTCAACGCATTGCAGTAATCCCTGACATGTCAAACGGTCATCCGGATCCCGGATTCCTTCGCGCTTCCATCTGGAAAGTACGTATCGCATGGTAGCTGCCTGGCGGTTTCCACGTTGCTTCCGTCCTCACTTATGATTCAGATATATCTGCGAGATCCTCTTCCCCAGGAACATAATCCTTATTGCTACTCCGGAGGCTAGTGACCAGCCCCCGTCTACTATTCGCAAGAAAAGCAACCTTTGGTCCTGCGCCCACCCGAAGGTTCAAGTCAATCGTCCCAGATGCCCTCAGGGTCTCCGTCATCTCAGCACGGTTCGTCGAAGAATAGTCGATCTTCCTCCCTGGTGAGGAAAAATTCACCTCCACCGACCGGGAACACGGACTCGTCTACGTCTGAGTCTGCACTTCATGTACCGCAAGCAACAGCCACTGGCTCTCGAAACATTATCCTTTGCTTTGACGGAACAGGTAACAAGTTCGGAAAAGTATGTTCATTTAGTTTTTAAGAGCATCGATGCCGATTCCTAATGCGTTTTCTTTACGGCAGCATGTATGAGTTCTACTATTCAAGGGACTCGGCTTTGATCATACCCGTTCTATTTACATAGAATTCGAATGTGGTACGCTTCTTCCAAGCGCTTAAGAAACAGGAGTCGGAAACGCAAAAGGTCTACTATCAGGTGAGTTTCAACAAATTATATAATGCAGAAATCAAAATCATTCCTATTTCCAAGCCTGGGATCGGAACTTACCTAAAGAAACAATTTTTCACAAAAACACTTTCCTGGATAGCATCAAAACTTGACGAAGCCATAGCGATAAACTTGAGTGGACATGTTCAAGACGGGTAATAATATGCTAGAACACATTGCAGCTTCCAAGTGTATTCAATCATTTTTCAGATATACCTTTCTTATGCGCACATACCGGTAAGGGTATTCATCACTTATTGTGTTCTACCATTCACTCCGTCTCTCACTATAGTCCTGGAGATAGGATCCACCTATTTGGTTTCTCGCGCGGTGCATACACTGCAAGAGCTCTGGCTGGAATGATCTACAAGGCTAGTTATACCACCCCATCGTGCTTCATTATGTTGATTCTGACCCTAGGTTGGGCTATTGCCATCCCACAACGACCAACAAGTCGATTTCGCCTTCACTATATATAGCACGAGTAATAGGGAAGGTGCTGCCCTCGGAAGCCAATTCAAGAGGATGTTTTCGTATGTTCAACATCTCATGATCACACCAGCTTTCCGCTGACTTGACATACAGAATTCCAGTGAAGATTGACTTTCTCGGCGTATGGTCCGCATATTTTGTTCTGTCGGATCAATCTATATCTAAATGTTAATCTCTCCAGGGACACTGTCTCATCAGTCGGTATCGTCCCTCGCTCCTTACCATACTCGTCCCAGAACGACGGGGTCAAGGTATTTCGTCACGCGCTAGCTTTGGACGAGTGTCGTGCTCGATTTCGTCCGAACATCTGGGGTGAACCTGCCGCCTTTCGCGAAGAACTTGATGACGACCCCGATATCCCCCAGAGGGGGACAATATCAAGAGACGAATGGGTTTATCAGCCGCCTACGCTTACTGATGTGAAAGAAGTATGGTTCGCGGGTGAGTATGGCCATTATTTGTCGTTACACGGTTCACAATCTCGTTGGTCAGGTTGCCACGCGGACATCGGAGGTGGTTCACACGGAGATGAAGTCGATATCAGTCTCTCCAACATTACTTTGCGCTGGATGGTAAGAGAATGCTTCTTGGTGAAGACAGGTATCCGCTTCGACGAAGACCTGCTCGATGACCTTGGGTTGTCACTTCATGAGCTCGAATCGAATCCGCAGGATGTCAAGACACACGACATATCTCGTACAGACCCTACCGCGCCCTCAAATCAGGATGACGTTCAGTTACCCACTAAAGATTTGCTGGACATCCCAGCGAAGATTTACAATCAACTTTTCGAGCAGAAGTGGTGGTGGATACTGGAATTCCTTCCCATGCTGAGTACATATCAGAAGGTAGATGGCTCGTGGTTTCGCTACAGAATGTCGGTATCCCCTTGGTCTCATGATTCATCCACTCTCACGGTTTTATCTTCAGCCGTAACTTTGGACGGGGCAGGTATTTACCGTATGCGGGAAATGAGGTCAAGGTCCACGGGTCTGTGCGGGCACGCATAGAGAAGGACCCGCGGTATACACCGGCTGCCTATAATTGGAACCAGATTAAGGAGTTGGGGATGGTCAACTGGGTGACCTGAGCCGCATTCGAACGCGTTTACACTTACTGAAGGTGGTGTATCCATACGGCTTCCAATTTCCTGCTATCGCATATTGGTGTATTCGTACTATCATACTGGGACGATTAGTACCATCATGATGTTTATATTCGATTGACGCTTGCGTATGTATATGGAATGACTGTGAGCTGGACTCATAACACCCCTTGTACGCCGCCGCCGGGCCGCATGGGCAAGCACGACATGAGGCGTGCTTGCCCGGTTATTAGTATAGCTGTGAGCCTGGCCGGTCCAAACTCTCTGGGTAGTACTATTGCCTAGGAACGAAAGAGCTAACTGCTAATCCGTAGTATACTGGTATCACTACTGGCTTTATAAATACAGAGGTTCAGCGGACAGAGAAAGGGAGAGTTTGAAACATCGTATATTTGAAGTGCTATGCACAACAACTGTTACATAGCTCTCGTGCGATGATCGATGATCGCTCAGGCGTGTCATTAACCCACTGGCATTAGTCACACATGTCGTAACAGTCCGTACTATACTCGACTGACCGGTGTGGTGGTGACGACTGTTGTAGCTAATATGCTCTATTACAGCTGTGAGAGTACGATGGCCTCCGGTCATTGCAGCACCAGAGATATAGAATTGCGATGGGATCGGTGTGAGGCTGCAATACAAGATCCAGTATTCGAGTCGCCGTACCGATACTGGCAGGACTGTGATAGCGACGGAGACAGCGACGAATCAATGATAGCTGCCGTTAACGGTATGGAAATGGAGAGGCTCGAAATTAACTTGGAGCTTATGCTATTTGTGTCATTTTCTGAAACTTCTCGTAAGCAGCCTGGGTGCTGCGACTCAAGGATGATGAGGGTATTCTCGCTGAGATTGTCAGAGTTATCCTTGCGGTCTGGTCGCTCTCATTATCTGCCAGAAGATTCGCTAGATAGGGCCGACCCCAGGTAGAAAACACCCAAGTCTCTGTGGAACCCGTCAGAGTAAATCCAGATGTTGGTAGCGAAGCGAGAGAAGACAACGGCTTCGCTTTTCTTGGATCATGCTCCATTGAAAATAGTACGGGGGTAGGGTGCGGATTGCTCGCTTAGGCCACCAGCTTGGGCCTGCCTGGGTTGCTGAGACACAACTTGTGTCTCAGCCACAAGAGGATTGCCTGACCGATGTACCGCACTCGCCTCCGGATCTATTCCCATGACGTTCGATGGGGCTGTTGTGATAGGGATAGTCGTAACAGGAATTAGCATAGAAGAGACAGTCGCCGTGGTATGTGGTGAGTCGCAATAAAAATACAAGCAATCAGCTGCGGATGCACCGTCGCTGGGAACCACTGGTGGTGGAATGGAACCAATGCCGAGAGGAAAGAATGTAACTTGAGCATCTGTCAATGGGACAAAGCGAAATGTAAGTACTACGAAAGAAGTGTCATCTAAACGATGATAACATTGGGAAAGAACGTTTCCTGCCTCGGTTGCCTCAAGCGCCAAAGCATCGGACATGCGATTCAAACGAGGCCAGCAAGTCCACTCAAACAAGTTCGTTTGGTTGGTGCATGCCGCTGCCGGGTGAAGAAGCCTAGGGAAACCACAGATCGAGGGAATGTCCAGACTAGCGTCAGAC
>QFEU01002018.1:0-12310 GCA_003316345.1 Tricholoma terreum
AAGGGACTGTCCTTTGTTGTAATATCTCGAAATCTCGCTAAGCGCCTCGTTGTTTCCCAAGGCACTAATATCCCTGTGCGCGTGCCTCCAGAACGTGTCGGGTGAGGTGGGGGAACATGTGGAAAGTGCGGGTGACGCGTCCGAACATCCGTGAAGCAGGTACGAGGTGAACGCGTGCGGTCGAAGCGTCGCGGACGTGTGCGAAATGGTTCGAAGTCGTTCGAAGGTGTTCGAAGTCGTTTCGGAGTCGCGAAAGTGGGATCGGAGACGTTCACGTTCATTCGTATGGCGTGTGAGGGCTCCTATGTGTCATTTGGAGTGGTTTTGGTGCTTAACCCGCCAAGTGGCCCTATCACCGCATCAGCTGTTTGCACACTCAGCAATGTACTCCCCTGCGTAGCATCCAAAGACCGGTATGTACATAGCCGCCTCCATGATGACCGGTTCCTTGCTAACTCATTGAAGCAACGGACACAAGCAGCTGGGCCCAAGGAATTGGTGATGTTCGTGATGCTCACGCAGCACACTCGGCACCACATGCTTCCTTGCATGGGTAGGCCTATACGTGATCATCAGAGGCGTAGCTGCATGGTTCCAAGTTACGCACCAATACCACTTGGTGAGACACAGCATTGCTGGATCGAGGGACCAGATGGTGTCCATCGAGTTGTATATCTTGCTGAGCAATAGCTGCCTGTGGGTTGGGATGGCAGTCACCGTCAGCAGCTGTGGATGCCCAGGCATGAAGAAGGGAGCTAGCGCTTGACAAGGGACAAGGGTGAGGAGTTCAATTGGGCACTAGGCATCGAGTTGGACTTTGTTGCTTGGTTTGACCGGGTATTTATGGCTAGCGGGACTTTGAATGAGTCACCTTTACTCCACGCTGTGACTCAGATTGACTGACTCCCATGACCCAGAATGATTGACCCTGAGTCAGTGAGGTCGTTAAAAGGTGGTGCAGCAAGCACGGCTGGGCCCCATCTCTTTGGCGCTTCGCCTGCTGTATTCCCAATGACGGATGAGAACTCCCCTCCAGACAACGACATAGGCGCCAATGCCCTCACACTTGGGAACAGGAAAAAGCCATGAGTCAATCGTCCACCCTGCTTGCCATGCCGATCCACTGTGCCATGCCCTTATGTTGCCCCTCAGTCATGTCAGTGATCCCTTAGTTCATTACGGACGACATTTCAGCAGAACAGCGCATGCAATGTGCAGCATCCAAGCATTGCTGACCAACGGCATACTTCACATGGGTGAGGAGGGGGAGGTCATAGAAGAGTCGCTCACTCCTGAGCGAGTATCATTTTTGATTAATCTACTTTTCAGCTAATATGTTCCTCCGTGCGGCAGGGCCAGAAAGGAACATATGGTGTTCCAAAAACTCTTGTGCATGGTGCCCCACCTTCTGGAGTGCCTCATGGAAGTTTCCAATGAGGAGTGCATGGTGATGGCTGAATTAGTACGTTTATTTTTCCACAAATCTATATACCCTTCTTCACCCATCAAAGATTCAAAAGGGCATATCCAGTGCAAGATCGGACGATACTAAGAGCTTGAAGGGTGTTGTTCTGGAGTGGATAAGCCCCCCCAATACCCCCATACCCCCTCCCCTCTCCCGGAATGTCAAGACAAATAGGGACTATCACCATCCCGTCACTGGTGCCCTCCTCTGCCCTGCCGGTCTAGACTGGAACGATGCGGAGTCGGTGTTCCTTCTTTTGCATATGTCGCTTACACCATTGATTCCCCCATTTAGCGTGCATGAAAAACTTTCTAGTGGCGAAATGCCTGTCCGCGGCGATCAGTGGCCGATGCTGGTGTATGCAGACCAGGAATATGATCCCCAAGAACCTTGGGAGGGGCTGCTCAGAAGCTGGATCCTTGTTTGGGTTCGCATGCATTTTTCCTCTTCATCCGCCATTGACTCCGTTGCGTACAGGCGTTTAAGCACATCTTTACCTCATCCAGTTCGGTAGAGAAAGAGGTGAAAGCGACAAGATCAGGCAATGCTCGTATTCACGGCATGACTCAGGTCACCACCGCCTCCCTGGCCTATGTAGCCATGCAGGTTTGTTGGGAGTTGGCGTGCTAGTAACCCACCATTGACGATCTAACCAGCTTCACTTCGCATTAGTCGGACACCGTGATGGATTTGGAACGATTTTATAAAAGCATCTTGGAGTTCTTGGATGATCCGGAGGAGAAGGATGAGGTGGGTGATCTGTTGAACTGGTGGAACTGGTAGGTGTCGATGAATTGATTTCACTGTACCAGCCGCTGCCAACAGCTGATTCTCCCAGTAGTCAGGTGTTTCCGAGCCATGTCGTACATGAGCATGCAGTAACGGAACAGAGCACACTAGCCAAACTGAAGGAGCAAAGGGCCCTGAAGCAGGTGCGGTTGAATGGGGGGGCATTGTACAATACCAGCTAGCCTTAGATACGCAATGCAATTGGTTTTCTTACAACCAGCAAGCGAAATTAGAGTGACTGATCAGAGAGTAACTCAATGCCATGCACAGGTCAGCTCTCACAAGGATGGGGTGGGCTCATATTTCTTACCCCTCTTACAGGATATGGAGTCCAGACAACTGATGACTGACGGATGACAGCATTGGTGTTCCAGATGGGATTTATCCGGTCTTTTTCCAAAGCCACAGATTTACATTCCCTACATGCCTTGTGATGTGTGGAATTCAGAAGAACAGTGTCCAAACGATGTCGATGTTGGTGCCTATGGTAGAATTCACCCAGACTTCTCCTTCTTACAAGCATTAAGACTATGGGTTTTTTTTGCTCATTCTGTTATCAGACCAGCAGACCTGCCATTCCGATGCATATGGTCTGTGCTTGCAGACTTTCCCAACCAGTGGCTTCCGTGTAACAATTCATAAGGGCTGCCTTTCTGGTATAGGTTATGTATTCCACCACTGCTGCAATATATCATAAAGGTTTGGACTACAGGTGGCCTATGGCTGCTATTCTACACATTCCACAGACTCAGCAGTCAGATATCTCATGGGCTACGTCTGCATTGCTTACAGACTGTCTCAAGCCACTGCAAGTCTGGGACCGTAGGTGTGTTTTCATCGCTCTTTTACCAATTTTGCTGATCCATCACACTTTTACCAATTCCACGGGTTTGCCAATCTGATATCTTCATGTACTTCATATAAATCTTCTCAAGCAACTGCTCTTAGGCAGCTGCTGATCAGCGGAGCCGTCCTGCAATCGCTGGCAGAATCCACCATCACCGCCGTCCCTTATAAGCGTGGGGACAACAGGTGTATTTTTGTCCCTCTTTGCTCAATTTCCCAGATTTGTTGGTCTGATGGTGCAGGGCCTGCACCTGCGTGCCTACAAATCTTCCCAAGCAACTGCTTCCTGGTGGCTGCTGATCTGCAGAACCCTTCTGGTATAGCTGGCTGAATCCGCTGTCACTACCGTCCCTTATAAGCGCTGGGACAACAGGTGTATTTCCGTCACTCTTTTCTCAATTTCACAGATTTGTCAGTCTGATGCTTAAGGCCTGTGCCTGCATGGCTTACTGATCATGCAAAGCAACCGCTTCCTGGCAGCGGCTGATCAGTGGAGCCCTCCTGCGAGCGCTGGCAGAATCCGCCATCGCTACCGTCCCTTATAAGTGTTGGGACAACAGGTGTATTTTCATCAGTCTTTTCTCAATTTCACAGATTTGTCGGTCTGATGCTTAAGGCCTGTGCCTGCATGGCTTACTGATCGTGCAAAGCAACCGCTTCCTGGCAGCGGCTGATCAGTGAAGCCCTCCTGCGAGCGCTGGCAGAATCTGCTATCGCTACCGTCCCTTATAAGCATTGGGACAACAGGTGTATTTTTGTCACTCTTTTCTCAATTTCACTGATCAATCACACTTGACTTTTCAGGTCATTAAATTATACATGTGTGTGCTATTTGTTCAGCTAGTACCATAATTTTCAAAGGCTCAATTCCAAGTGTACTTTTGAAATTTACCAATGCTACCGTCCCTTAAATTGCATTTTCAGACCATATGTAAGAGTTGCATATATTATGGATATTTTGCATATTTTAAGTCCTTATCTGGCCTTAACCTTTTTGGCCCAAAACACAGATGCAGATTCCAAAATGAAGTCCATGAGGACATGCTCTTCAGGGTAAGTCAACTTTCTTTTTGATGTGTTAAATGCTGAGATTGATTGTCCTCCATTAGCAAGGCACCCAAGTGTCCTATATTGGACATTGTGCTTCTCTGCAATGACGCATAGATCACATTTTTTGGTACCCACTGGCTTTTCTTGCTCACGTAGATATTCATAAATAGCTGCCTGATAACACGTATTTGTTGCCCATCGTTGCACTTCAGTCTTCACTCTTTCAGAAAGAGCGTGTCCTACCATCAGTGTTCCATCAGATGTCAATCTAATGTGGTAGGTGAGGCCCAGAGAGTTGCAGATGGAAGCAATGGAATCAGGGTTCTCACATTGTCATGCTCAATGAGTGTCATAATTTGGCCAATCTTTTGCGGCATCATCTCTGACCCAATTGTATTCTTTTTATGGTCAAAATGTAGGTTCCTGGGTCACTTATAGGCCTTATTTTTATTCTTGTCTGGATCTGTTCTGAACAGTAATATAATGTCTGTCAAAAAGTTGCTACATTTCTAAATTTGGCCAATTTGGTGTAATGGCTGGAATAATGCTTCAACAGCATTCCTGAAAAAATTGATACTTTTTATGGAGCCAGACAGAACATAATAGAACAGTTTTTGTCAATGAATATAGACAAATAGATGTGATTTGAGTATGCTAGAGCCAAGTGTATCAAGGAGTGGTGGTGTGTCAAGGACTGCCAGAACACTGTATCCTACCAAGTATTATTAATAGAAAAGGATTGAGGCCACTCAGAGAACCAAATTATTCCATGGTTGTCCATTTAGTGCACTGTTTGTATGTATTGTGAGTGTTGGGCTGATGGTGGGGCAACAGTGAGCAGAGGGCATGTGGACATTGATGAGAAGGGTTATAATTAGATGACAACAGTGATGACAGATGGTAGGTAGGCATTGCTGATGTAGTAGGTGGGAAATATCTACTACTTTAGGCAGACAGTGAATTCATGGCTGTGATGCATAGGTACTAACAGTCAATACACTACATATGATACATGGTTCTAGCTGTATCAGGTGACCACTGTCAATGACTGCACAGCCCCCATCAATGTCAACAATGTCATTGACAACACCCACCATCACCTCGTCTCTAGCCTCGAAACTGCCCCCAGCCTCTTGCAAATGATGGCACATGCTACTGAATCAACCCATAGCACCCCAGCTGTGTCCTCAGCCCCCTGTCTCACACTCTGAGCCTCCCACTGCCATAGCCACATCACAGCCACCCACTGCAATGGTCCTGGAAATGGTGTCTAGAGCCACGGCCAGTACTCGGATGGCTAGCACCACCTCAGAGAAAACTACCCAGGTGAGCAGCAGCCCACCATGACAGTCTACAGCCCAACAAATGGAGTTACGCAATCATGCACAGACATGTTCATCAGAACATGTTGTGTACTCGACGGATGACTGCTGCCAGCCACACCACCCCCAACAACAGTCCAGGAGGTCCCCTACACCTCCCAGTTCCCCCCTGCTCATTCCCCAGGCCCCTGTTTTGCCCCTTGAGCCCATGATGATGCCTCATGCATCCATGCGCTCTGCCACATCATTGATGCATGCATTGACAACAACCTCATTCCCCCCCAACTCTGCCCTATCCAGGACCACTTTCCACAGCTCTGAAATGACGGCACACCCTTCCTGAACCCTTGGAACACCCCCAGGTCCTGTCCCACCTCCCATGCTCACCCCAGAACATCCAGAAACGAGCTGTTTCGCTGCCACCTTCATCCTACACCCCTGCCAAGTCACCAATGATGCTATCAACACCTGTTGACACCCCCTGTTCACCGTCTACAACCCTGTCGACATCTGCACACCCCAGCTTATCCTGGCCAGACCTTAAACAAGCTGTTTTGCCCCATACTGCACATTTTGACTGGGCTGAGGATGCCACATCATCACCTACTGCCCCCAGCACCCTATTGCAAGACATCTCATGTCTGAAGACAGGCTGCTCACAGCTGTTTGTGACCCTATGATGATGAACAAGATGATGACAAGCCCTCCCCCACAAATCTTTTTGTCTCGAAAAATCTTTTACTCAGCTATGCCCTCTCTCATTTCGTCTCAGCCCTTTATCACTTGACATCATCCATCAGGTATAGGACCAGCCAAATCCATTGTCATTGCTTTCTTCAGAGGAGCACCTGCACTAGCACCACCAGCTCCTGTTCTGAATCTTGACTGGGGTAGTGACCCTCGTTTTGTTGATTTGAGTCAAGCCCTTCAGGCTTTGGGATGGACACCTCCTTGCTGAGTCTTATTTGGCTTATTTTTCTTATTTTTTTATCAATCATAGAGTTCTTCTGGACACATTGTTCATATTAATTTCAGACTTATTACTTTTGCTTTTCTTTTCTTTCTGAGGTGATGGGGTCATCACCATCTTGTAGAGGGGCAGATGGAGTAGGGTGTGTGGTCACCTACTCCAGGTAGTCACCTGACTAGGTAGTCAGTAGCAGAGTCACATGTACATAGTCATCATCATTAGCTTGCCTGCTACCACAGCATTGCCTGAGTGAGAACTGCTCCTGGCATGTCCACCATGCAGTGGGGTACCTGCAAGGTATGCACCCCCCAACCCCTCTAAATGTGCCACGTCATCACTAACTGCCCACCACCCCCACAGCCCATTAACAACGAGTAGCAAAGGCACCCACCCCACTGCTGCAAGCCACTGCTCACAGGGTGGATAGTGGGTGCTAATGGCCATGTCACCACAACAGGGAGACCACTAAACCGATGCCAATATGGGCTAGCACCCACCCCCCCACTGCAAGCCACTGCTCACAGGTGGGATTGTAGGTGCTAATGGCCATGTCAATGATGAGGACCCCAGCACCCAGGGATGACATGCCACCTGCCACCATGCCTATGAGCAGCTGCTGATAGGGTGGTTTGTGGGTGTGTGCCATGCCAGGGAGCAAGAAAGACAAGCATGGAAAACACCAGCACCTGCCCCCACTGCTGTGAGGGCTTGCTCACAGGGTGGTTCAGGTGCTACTGGCCACATCACCCCACCTCCCCCAATGTACATGACAGGTACCATGACCAACAACCACCACATGACAGACAACACACCACCCACCCCCAGCCTCATGAGCCACTGCTGATGGGGTGGAACATGGGTGGAGTGATGATGCATGCAGCCCTCTGCATTGAACAACACACCACCCACCCCCAGCCTCATGAGCCACTGCTCATGGGGTGGAACATGGGTGGAACAATGATGCATGCCCCCCACATCGAACAATGCACCACCCACCCCAGCCTCACAAGCCACTGCTCGTGGGGTGGATCATGGGTGGAACGGCAATGCACACAGCCCTGCACTGAACAACAGGCCACCTGCCTCCAGCCTCACAAGCCACTGCTCATGTGGTGGAGCATGGATGAGGTGATTGGAGGCCACCACAGCCCACTGTGACAGCACCCATGACCACTGCCATGAGCCATTGTTTGTGGAGGGAAAGGGGTGCTATGTGAGAGGTGGTGCATGGCAGGAAGTGTTTTCCACTGGAATCTAGTGGAATAACTGGATTCCAGTCAGAATAACCAGATTCCAGCCAGATTCCAGGGATTCTAGTTGGACTAACTGGATTCCAGGGAGTCCAATCGGAATAGGTGTGGGAGTGTAAATTACAGGCACCAACACTGCCAACATTAACTCCAATGCCAACTCCAATGCCAATGCCCATCACCAATGGCACTATCACCAACAGCCACAGGCAACAACAATGATGACCCAGCACTGCTGCCACATCCCCACCAGCCAACACCAATGCCACATTGGCACCACTCCCACTCAACTGCCACACAATGAGGCCAAACAACACCAATGGCAATGGTAGGCAGTGATGACAGACAACTACGATAAGGCTGGGTGGTGGCAGCAGCAGATGGTAAAGCTCAATGACAGTGAGCAACCTTTTTTTTCTCTCATTTTTGTGCTAACGAACCACCCCCTCCCTTTCTTTGCACATCCTGCAAGGTAAGGGGGGATCTTTTTGATCCATGTCCCCACTCACATGTCCCCACTCCTGCATGTAAGGGGCTTCATTTTAGTTTATTACTACTATGTACATTATTATGTATATAATGTTGGTTCAGACTAATGTGAGTCAGTCAACAACTGGTTGTGGCCCAAACCAGTGGTAACCAGTTGTCAAACCAGACTGGACTTTGGCAAACCAGTTTCATTGTGGTCTGGTCCAGTTTTAGTTAGGTGTTGAATGTAGTTGACCAGTTATGGTCCTGGTTCACTCCAAATATGGAAAAAATCTGGACTGAGCCAGACATTAAAACACTACTAGTAGGTCATGTTGCTGCTAAGGGAGTTGCTGGACTCTGGCTCTGGACTCTGCTATGGGCACTGCTGCCCTGGCTACATCATCTACAGGAAACCATTGTAAGCCATACAGAGGATGTTGTAAGCCAGAAGGAGACGAGGAAGTTAACAAAGGAAATATACTGTATATTGGCAAGAGTGGGTGATTTAATGTGATTGACCAAGATTTGTACATGATTGATTCATATCTTTTTATCATCCTTACTTTTGGTAGGAGCACCAGCTTTGCTAGCTCATCAGCAGGCCCCATTGAGGTGCCTGGGCTTTTGCAACAGGAGGCCAGACCAACAACATCTTTGTGTCACCTAACCTGCATTCCTCTATTGATGTCCAGGACCATCAACTGTATCTGCTGTCTAAAGGAGTTACAATCAACGATCTGTCTATCAGAAGTCTTAGATTGTACTGCCCCACACAAACATTTCTAGGAGGACTTGGGTTAGTTTTTGTTGCACTCAGGTTGTTTGAGGGCATAACAGCATGTCTTGTACATTACCACTGGTCTTACCCACCAGTCAGAAGTCCAATCTGTTATCTGTCCCTCTGTTTATGTGATGTAACATATGACTGGGACAAATATATGTCTCTTATCTTGGTTATACAGAATGTTGTGAGTTAAGAGTAGAAAGAATTCACAAGCAGGGGAATAGTAATAACAAGCTAAGCAGAAAAGCAATAGCAGGTGATAATTGGGATTTCTAAATCGTAAAGATTTGGAGTGAGTGGCATAGTTTTATCCAACAGTAAAATACATACACTTATTAGCCTGAATTAGTACAAACAGGTCATCTGCCTTCACAGATGCTTCCAAGTGCTCCTGAAAGAACCTGAGCATGCCATCAAATGTGCCCTTTGCCTGATAATGCTGGAATGCAGCTGGGAAATGTTGCTGCCATGCCTTATTGTCTCCCAGGAAATATGAATGCTGAATACATAAAATTGTGGCTGGAGGGGAAATGCAGCACAGAAAAAGTATAAATGACTGATTCAACATACCTACACCCACAAAAGGCCCTTGCAAATGAGGTGGCAATGACTTTCCCTGTAGACATTACTCAGAAAAATATGAAATGCAAAGAAAGGAGCAGTGCAGCATGACAAACCTGTGATAAAATTGGCTGAAGTGTATTTTGGTGAAACATCTAGGAGGAAGTAATGAGTCTTCAAGGATGCATAAGATCGACCATGGCCAGGGCTAACAGAAACCTCATAAAAACCCAAGAGCGTCAGCATCACAAGAGAAATGAAACTATGTACTCTGAAACAAGGATTGATCAAAAATGGAGATACTTACCAACTACAAAAGGTAGAAACAACAATCAGCTAGTAGGACAAGAAACTTGATGAATAATGCAGCCACTTACTAAATACTGTGGAAGGTGAGGAGATCACTCAGCAAGCAGGACAAGAGGTTTGATCAACAATGCAGCCACTTACTGTCTGTAGAAGGTGGAGACAGCACTCAGCAAGCAGGGCAAGAGATTTGATCAACAATGCAGCCACTTACCCACTGCAGAAGGTGGACACAGCACTCAGCAAGCAGGACAAGAGGGTTGATCAACAATGCAGCCACTTACTCTCTGTAGAAGGTGGAGACAGCACTCAGCAAGCAGAACAAGAGGTTTGATCAACAATGCAGCCACTTACTTCCTGTAGAAGGTAGAGACAGCACTCAGCAAGCAGGACACGAGGTTTGATCAACAATGCAGCCACTTACTTCCTGTAGAAGGTGGAGACAGCACTCAGCAAGCAGGACAAGAGGTTTGATCAACAATGCAACCACTTACAAACTGTAGAAGGTGGAGACAGCACTCAGCAAGCAAAACAAGAGATTTGATCAACAATGTAGCCACTTACCCTCTGTAGAAGGTGGAGACAGCACTGAGCAAGCAGGACAAGAGGTTTGATCAACAATGCAGCCACTTACTCTCTGTAGAAGGTGGAGACAGCACTCAGCAAGCAGGACAAGAGGGTTGATCAACAATGCAGCCACTTACTATCTGTAGAAGGGGGAGACAGCACTCAGCAAGCAGGACAAGAGGTTTGATCAACAATGCAGCCACTTACTGCCTGTAGAAGGGGGAGACAGCACTCAGCAAGCAGGACAAGAGGTTTGATCAACAATGCAGTCACTTACTTCCTGTAGAAGGTGGAGACAGCACTCAGCAAGCAAAACAAGAGGGTTAAACAACAATGCAGCCACTTACTTCCTGTAGAAGGTGGAGACAGCACTCAGCAAGCAAATCAAGAGGGTTGAGCAACAATGCAGCCACTTACTTCCTGTAGAAGGTGGAGACAGCACTCAGCAAGCAAACCAAGAGGATTGATCAACAATGCAGTCACTTACTATCTGTAGAAGGTGGAGACAGCACTCAGCAAGCATGACAAGAGGTTTGATCAACAATGCAGCCACTTACTCTCTGTAGAAGGGGGAGACAGCACTCAGCAAGCAAACCAAGAGGGTTGATCAACAATGCAGCCACTTACTTCCTGTAGAAGGTGGAGACAGCACTCAGCAAGCAGGACAAGAGGTTTGATCAACAATGCAACCACTTACTCTCTGTAGAAGGAGGAGACAGCACTCAGCAAGCAGGACAAGAGGTTTGATCAACAATGCAGCCACTTACTCTCTGTAGAAGGTGGAGACAGCACTCAGCAAGCACAGCAAGAGGTTTGATCAACAATGCAGCCATTTACAAACTGTAGAAGGTGGAGACAGCACTCAGCAAGCAGGACAAGAGGTTTGATCAACAATGCAGCCACTTACAAACTGTAGAAGGGGGAGACAGCACTTAGCAAGCAGGGCAAGAGGTTTGATCAACAATGCAGCCACTTACTGTCTGTAGAAGGAGGAGACAGCACTCAGCACGCAGGACAAGACGTTTGATCAACAATGCAGCCACTTACTTCCTGTAGAAGGTGGAGACAGCACTCAGCAAGCAGGACAAGAGGTTTGATCAACAATGCAGCCACTTACTTCCTGTAAAACATAGAACAGGGATAAGAAGCACGCAAGAAAAGAGGTTTGATCAACAATGCAGCCACTTACTCTCTGTAGAAGGTGGAGACAGCACTGAGCAAGCAGGACAAGAGGTTTGATCAACAATGCAGCCACTTACTGCCTGTAGAAGGTGGAGACAGCACTCAGCAAGCAGAACAAGAGGTTTGATCAACAATGCAGCCACTTACTATCTGTAGAAGGGGGAGACAGCACTCAGCAAGCAGGACAAGAGGTTTGATCAACAATGCAGCCACTTACTCTCTGTAGAAGGAGGAGACAGCACTCAGCAAGCAGGACAAGAGGTTTGATCAACAATGCAGCCACTTACTCTCTGTAGAAGGTGGAGACAGCACTCAGCAAGCACAGCAAGAGGTTTGATCAACAATGCAGCCACTTACAAACTGTAGAAGGTGGAGACAGCACTCAGCAAGCAGAACAAGAGGTTTGATCAACAATGCAGCCACTTACAAACTGTAGAAGGTGGTGACAGCACTCAGCAAGCAGGACAAGAGATTTGATCAACAATGCAGCCACTTACTGTCTGTAGAAGGTGAAGACAGCACTCAGCAAGCAGGACAAGAGGTTTGATCAACAATGCAGCCACTTACAAACTGTAGAAGGGGGAGACAGCACTTAGCAAGCAGGGCAAGAGGTTTGATCAACAATGCAGCCACTTACTCTCTGTAGAAGATGGAGACAGCACTCAGCACGCAGGACAAGAGGTTTGATCAACAATGCAGCCACTTACTTCCTGTAGAAGGTGGAGACAGCACTCGGCAAGCAGGACA
>QFEU01002021.1:0-13439 GCA_003316345.1 Tricholoma terreum
GAAAGTTGGATTCTGGATCAAAATCTGATAATTTGTATTCGCCAACTTGCATTCATACATATCAGATCAGGCAGTTCTCGGAAGAGCGACAATGGTCACGATTGATCCATGCATTAGCAAAGACAAAAACAACAGTGAGTTGTCGAAAAATAACCCATTGTTCTGTCGTTCCGGAGGCAGTCCGTCATGATCAGGTGGACCCAGTTCCAGAGATTCAAAATATGGACGCCATTGTCTTGAAGAAAATGACATTAGAAAGGGACGTGCAGCAGGAAATCACTATTTAAAATACATCTCCGTTCATTGCTTCATTCTCTTGATCACCCATCAGCTGTAACCCTGTCGTGGAAATGGACAGGACTCACTACGGACAGCCGGATTGAGAGGGGGACGTGAGGGAACAGGCTGAAGATATACGAGATTCGGAAGCCAGATGGCGGTACAGATCAGAGTATGATAACCGTAAGACGTGTAAACAAATCATGTGTATACGTAAGTAGCAGTGGCCTCGTCCAATCACCCAAAGATGATGTCAGCTAGCTCAGACGACTGTGATTGCGACTTGTCAACCAAAATATTCCGTCACAAAGGCAGAGCACACACCTGGGTCGCCTCCTTGTAACGAAGAGTGTTGCCAACAATATTGTCCACCTAAATTTATCAAGTTCAAATTAAACGGTACTAGTAGGGGGGAGAAAAAGACTAACCCGAGCACGAGATACAGGACCGAGCACATACTTGACATCGTGGCCACCATGTTCGGTGCATTCGACTTCATGACACTCATCTCCCTCAGCAGCAAGCTTCGAATGCAAGTCCCTGACAATCGCATCATGGCCACGATGAGACTGGTCCATAATCCAGTCTTCCCATCTACCAGCAATCCGGTGACTGTCGACCGCGTGAAGTACGGAGCCGACAATTGCACGACTCGTGACTGTAGAACCGCCAGCTGGCCTAGGGAGCGAGATATATGCTCCCCTGTGAGAAATGCATTAGTTCGAGCGTAAGATGTGTGCAAGTTTGGATTGACATACATAGTCTCCTTGGCGAAATCTGTGTACCATGACACAGCTCTCTGAGAAAGAAATTTGGGTAAGCGACAGAAGAAAGGAGCTCGTGCAGTCGTACCTTGTATCGGTTGATTGTGGGGGTGCAGCCCACGACAGTCTGCATCAGCGTCATCAAACGGAGCAACGGAAGGGTATTCAGGAGCGTACAAGGAGAGTCTTCTGCATCTTAAAACTCTGGCGGATGCTATCGGGAGTCAAGGCTGTCGCAATGTAAGCATGAGAGAGGAATGAGACGAGGTAGTTTGCTCACCGGAAGGGTGACTCGCAGGAACAACATCGCCAGGTTCGTGGATGCCGTGCGGGGGAGAGTCGGTGATGAGGATGACAATCCTCTTCGCGTCCCCCCTCCAAGATGAGCGGAGGGCGGCATCGAGCACGTCAATCTGCGCCTCCGGGCCATCACCGCCTCCCGATGCGACGAGGGCGTCCAACTGCCGCCTCAAGACGGCGTGATCCGTGGTGAATGGGTTCGAGTCATGCACAGTCCACAAATCGCCTTGCTCCCGATGGTCGCGAAAGGCGATAACACGGTAGCGCGCAGTGCCGCCATGCTTAATGGCGCGGGCATCAATCGCGTCGAGATTGTTAATGACAAACTTGCGCGCGTCGTCGATGTAAGGCTGCTGGCTGCCGGTGGCATCGTGAACAAATACAACATCACTGGATAAAATCGTCAGACTGCTGCACAAACTCGTCACCGAAAAAGCCATACGAGTTAACGGGTTGATTATTTCTTGGAACATTAGCATTGCCTGGCATATTGCTGAAACTGAGCGGCTGCGGCTGATGCTGATGCTGGGCGTGCGGTAAGCTTATATACCTTTTCTCCCATGAAAGTATCACTCCCAAATCAAGTGCGACATTCCATATGATATGATATGGCCTGACGGTCTGTCACAAGATCTACCAGATGAGCTGATCATGAGACTCCCAACTTCGACCGGCAAAGTATACCACTGACATAACGAACTCAGCATTCGGAGCCTGGTGTGTCCCGATAGCTTCCGAGCAAGCTGCCTGTCACAATTGTGTAAAGATCTATCAGGTGAGCTGATCATGAGATTCCAACCATATGTACTTCGACATTTGTCCGGCAAAGTATACCACCGACAGATGAAAAATGGTAACGAACTCATCACGGTGAGATCCACGTTATGTAGGTTTCTCCTCAAAGTGGAAGCCTCACCCGAGGGCTGCGAATGACCAACTCGATCAGAGCCTGTTTACAAGTGCTCGAGAGTACAATGAACAAACATTAGGTGCGGTATGGTAAGGGAAATCGAGTTTGGAGTGCTACTAACTGCTGACAAAGAAAATAAAGTGATCGTTGGAAAACTGTGTACAAATACAAGTTCCTCAGGTACTTGATGCTTTGATTGGTTAGGGACGTGTTATACCTGGTGACCACAGGAGTTCTTCAATCGCATCGATATCCGATGGATCAGTACGGTCAAATCCCATTAGGTGCAGAGGTATAATATTTGCCCCAGACTTTGTGTTTTTTTTTTTACATTGACCCCCACTCCTCAGATTTCAAATCCCACCGACGCGACACTACTATTCATCGTACTGCCATGGCGCCTAGCAGAACACAGCTCCTGGCTCTATGGCCCAATCCTGGCCCTTCCTTGACAGCGGACACACCTGCTCGATGGCCCGGAAGCACCCCCTCATCCACCGCAGCCGCGCGAGGATATCTGCAGCAAGACTTTGAGCGACACCATGCGTATGCACTGTTTTTTCACATCCACATCCGATGGACCATCTAATCGCAATGCAGGTTCTTCAACTACAGGGGCTTCCACAACCACACACCCTTTCATATCCTCGT
This sequence comes from Tricholoma terreum, assembly GCA_003316345.1. Taxonomy (NCBI): domain Eukaryota; kingdom Fungi; phylum Basidiomycota; class Agaricomycetes; order Agaricales; family Tricholomataceae; genus Tricholoma; species Tricholoma terreum. The sequence continues at coordinate 2,905 of QFEU01002021.1, forward strand.
TGAGTGGGCGTTGGGAGGGACCGAGGAGCATCTCGAGGCGATTTTCAACCAACACGTCGCCCTCGAGCGACCCGCGAACCCATCACCGGCCCCCATCACCGCACAGACATTTTACAACCATCTGGGCGACGAGGACTACTACCAGGGGTACCTCCACTTCTTCTCCGATCTTGTGCTCAAAAAGCCTGTTCTCGCTGTCGTTGAGGAGTGGATTTTCTCGTCCAAGGCGAATTTTGAGAGCCATACTGGGCGCCAGCCTGAGATGCTGAACAGGCTACTGGCGGGCATCATGCATCCGATGCTTTATCTCGGCTATGGGTTCGAGTTCAGGTACATTACTATTCTCTTTGGCTCTCATCGTGCTCAACCCTCATTTCGCAGCCTGCCTGGTCTTGTTGCTGAAGGTATGTGTATTCATATTCTCTACGGCGAGAAAGTGTTAAGAAATGATGATGCCAACAGGACTCGCACAAGCCGCTATACACAAAGTCGGGTCGTCAGCGCTGTTACCGAAAAGCTTGTTCGACATGTCTACCACGCATCGGCCAGGAACACACGCATTCAGTATTGCCTCGCGTATCATTCATGATCGCAGGTTCAACAACTTCGTCGGGTCGTTCGACGATGCGCAGTCGAAACATGGCGATGTCATACAACGTTATGCGGCGGAGTGGACTGTGGACGGGACAAATCCCAAAGAGGTCGCCAGGAAGATCCGAGAGCTGTGTTTCCTGAACGTAATGATATATGTCGTGGGCGGATGGCGCGATGGGGAAGGATTCCATAATGCTGACTTTACATTGTGAGTTCTTCCACGACAAGAAACAAACAAACATATGCTGATATCATTTTATGCAGAATGCACCTTGTTACCAGCTCGATGACCTTAACATCGTACATGGCAGTCCTCACATCCCCGATGATGAAATCACTCCTCCTCCGCGCATACTTCACGCGTTCGCTTGCCTACTACATTTCCCGTGGCCGACCTAACTTGCCTGTCCGCTCCTTCTTTTCATCACTCATCCTCACAGACTTCCCAGGCCCCAGCCCTGACCCATCTGAGTCTGTATACCCCGAACCTACTTCCCCATCCGCGGTCACTCCGAACGTCTGGCTGCAGATCATCCAGTCTGCACTAGTCCACCCCGACGATCATCTATCTAAAGTCCAACGCACGCTAGCGCATTACGGGACATTGTATGGCAACATTCCTGCAGGAGAATTCAGGGATACGGAGTTGGGAGGTAGTGAGATCATCGATGGAACGTTGTTTGTGAGGACCGCTGCGTTGACAATGGAATGGATGGGGAGGATTCGGGAGGGTGAGCCGGCTAGGTTTTGGGCTGACGATCCTAATTTCCCCGAGTCCGCGATTTTGTGAGGGACTCCTCCTTCTTGGTCATTCCGGAAGTCCAGCAGGACCGTGCTGGTCATTAACGAACGAGCTGAGCGTGTATTACATTCCCCTTGTATACTATCTTCTTGATTTGTCTGTCTGTAAAACTTTGTAGGGTCCAAATGCATTGATTAATTATTCCAATTTCCAAGGGGTAGCCAAAATAAAGTTTTGGGGTATCGGATTCCGAAAATTTCAATTGACCACCATTTTTTCAACCGCTAAAACTTGCATTCTGGCTTCCTCCCAAATCGTAGAACGTTCAAACAACCTGTGGCCTACGTTTTGAAGCCTTCGCTACATGCAGGACTCAAGATCTGTGGCATTCGGAATTTTCGGTTTTTGCAGGCGAGTCGACTGCGCCTATTACTCGAGAGGTTCCATTTGAGCTTGGATTGGAATTGGGTATGCTCAAATGAATGGATTGAATCCTCATCCATCGGCCCTTCATTCCTGCCGCATGGAAGCCATTTTCTCTCTCTTTCCCCTCCTTGCTATCTGTACAAATGCCAGCCGGTCTTGTGCCCATGTTGTTGATATTCACAGTCGGAGGAGCGAGTCATCCGTCGTCCATTCCCAGTCTCTTGGCATGCAAATTGCGGCCTTCATGGCAGGGATTGTCCTCCTGTTGAATATTTGGACTGGAAAACGAAATGGCTTGTCTACGGATCCCGCTCAGGAAATGGCATCAATCCGTTGACGCAAGAGCCGTACTATCCATCAGATGAGAATTTATATTCATATTGTACTAAGCTTTCGTTCAATAGCCGTTGTAAAACATTGCTAAATCCGTTGTCCTTCACGTCTCGCATGCATAGTGCAATATGTACGATATTCGAAGTGTATCTCACCGCCTCGCTCGAAAAAGTCAACGAAACCTAATCCCTCAACAACTTTCGATCCAAACTACATTCCAGAACACGCCTTCTCCCTTTGATGTCCCTCAGATGGTCGTCATACTTGTCGTAACACAATATCCAAATGCCGGGGGCTTCTTCCAAGGCCACAAATCCTTCCCGACCGTCGAGCGTCAATCCCTGCCTGTTATCCGTCCAATCCCAGGGCCCAAAAATGTGCGAACAGCTCTTTATCCTCTTTCCGTACTTCAGCTGCAACATATCATTATCGACGTAGATCCAGTGGAGCTCTGAGGGGTCCCGACTAATGGTGCTGACGAGTCCGAGAGGTCTCGGGTGGTGCTCAGATTGTAACTCCAGGTAACAGCCAACGAATGGATGCCCATCCACGAAGCGTTGCATCGCGGGGTCTGGGTTATTTAAATAGAGCTTGCAGGTACTACAAGGTGCGTAAGTCCTGGCGCCCGAATCGACGACTGCGAAAGAGGAACTCACCTTCCTCTTGCGTAGAATGACTCGCTTGCCGTGCACCTGATGATGAGTTTGTTTTGTGGTGATGTTGACACTTATAGGGCATTCATGAGAGTAATAGATATGGGGTCTAGGCGGAAATAGTTACAGCATAGTTAAGCTTTGGCTGAACATCAGGAAAATCCGGAAAAAACTTAGTCGACTTAATCTGCTTATTTCATCGTTAAGCCTGTCAAGTTACTCAAGCTGCTTATTTTTTACTTGGTGAATTGGTCAGTAAGAGTATGTACAAAAAGTAAGTAAATCAAGGCCAAAGACAAGCACACCAAGTAATTGTAAGAGCGCAGGCAAGCAAGTAAAAGGTGAAGACACCTAAGACGAGCCAAGTCTGGGTGAAAGCAACGGAACTAAGCATGGAAATTTAAGTAAATTGTCAAGACAATCAAAAGTAGCATATCAGAAAGCAATCTCGAAAGCATGGTGATCAACATATTTGTTAACATAGAAGCTAGTAAATGCATCGAGCGTATCTGTGAACGAAAGAGTCCTTGAGACATGTCGAGGGCCAAATACCGGAATAAGATGTGATGCTCGAACGATGGAATCAAGGTGGATGATCGAGGTGAAAGTTTTGCCGTTGCTCAGCATATCTGGCTCGACGATCCACATGCCTGTGTGGTCATCTGGTGAATCGCCCACACGCGAGAACCAATCCACGAGAGCACAGGGATATTCGACGCCTTCATGAGAGAATGAAAAAAAGAGCCGCGCACGTGCGACATCGAGCCCTTGCATACCTTCCATAGAAGGATCGGTATTGACGAAGATCGTATCATAACGACTGGGCCCCTTTCTCCAGGATTTCACAGCGCGTATACGTTCACAACGCATGCCGCCAATGCCTGAGATGTCGCTAGGTGCATGGAATGTGGCAACAGCGGAGGGGTAAATAGTTATCCGGCCATAAAACGTGGGGAGGGCTGGGGCGCTGGTATCGGAACGAGTTTCAGGATGCTGTTGATTGTAGATAAATTGCTGAATGAGATCGGGGAGGTCAGGTTGTTCAACATCGACGGCGATATCCTCTGGGTAAACTTTGCGTACTGTAATATGGCTTAGTATATCTCAGTGATCTCAAGGCGTGCGATACGTACGGGATGTCTTCGACAGGTTGACATAGGCCTCCACCGTGGGTCCATCAACATCACCATCGTCTTCATCATCTTCATCACTGTCGTCTTTGTTGGTATTGCGAATGCCTTCATGATCGAGGTCATTATCACTGGGCCCGCTGCCGAGAGAGGTTTGGGAGATTGGAAGATGTGGTAGATCGGGTTTAGAAGTAGCGCGATTTGTTTCTATACCCATGTATTAGTTTGGACAATTATTTGAGAACATTATTGAAATACATACGAAGAATCCGCTCCCAAACTGATGATAGACAAGTACCCTTCAGCATCCCGCGTTCCGTAAAGTCGACGCGAGCCGCAGCGAGCTTATCCAGGCGCTGATTAGTAAGGAGCATCTGACTGAGTGCCTCGAAACGACTTGAGCGTCGCCACGGCTCCTTCACAGCCTTGATATGCTTGGATTCCGTGATGGAAGAGCACAGGCCATTTGGAGCTCCAAAGGCACGAATAAGTTTTACATAGTGATTTAGGGAGTGTTGCCGAGGGAGATTGAAGTCGTCGCGAACACCGCTTGTCCGAAAGATTTCACGATGATGATGAAAACGCTGAAGGGCGTTGTCTAAGGCTGTTAGGCTGTGTGTATCATGCACGTCGCGTCGAGCTATGTAGCAAAACTCCAGAAAGGCGCGCATTGCCTTCACCATATCATCCGGTACATGGCCTTCAATCGCCGGTAGGTAAACCTGCACACAAATTTGCCACGTCAGAATAAATAACATAGCAATATAAAGGAATTATGCACCTTCATGAGTGCCTTCGAATCATCCCCGGTCCATTGCTTGAAGTTTCGGCCTTCAGGAAAGCGTCGAAGCCCAGCAAAAGATGGAGCAAGTGCTATGCTAGACAGTTGACTCAGCGATTATGATTATATCATGACGAGGCAGGCATACCGTTGATCAATGTCGTCGAGGATCTTCTGAGCTTCTGATGCCGGATATTCCGCTTTGATGTAGTCATTCACCCATGTAACGAGATGGTCCTTAAAGGTACCTTTGATCAGCTGATGTAATAGGTCGGGCGACAGAAGCTCGTTGATATCGGCGCGGGGGAAACCGTTCGTGAATGGCTGAAAAGAACAGCCATCAGAGACACAGGTAGTAAGGGGCAAAGAAAAGATAACGAACAACAATGTCTCCGACAAGTCCATACTCATCCCATAGCATACCTAGCTCGAACTCTTCTACTAGCAATTCAGCATGCGCCTGAGAGCGGCGCCCATGCTGATCAGAGTCAAGGTCCTTTGCAGGCGCCGTACATCTGAAAGGCTTGTCAGTGATGTACATAACCGGTAGGTACATGATGACGTACTTTGGACACCAGCCTTGCACGATGCAGCCAAGCAACGCCTGTTCTGGATAGTCCGCGATGTAGGGACCGAGCCCGTAGATGACCTTTCTGAAATGTCCGTCGGGGAAACGAACAACCTCAGGTGTGGTCATACCAGGTTTGAGGGATTCAAGTATTTTGGCGAGTGATGAATGTAGAAGCTGGCGACGGAATTTTCGAAAGCCGGCATCATCCCGAAATTCATGAGTTGCTAAATGAAGCACATATGCATCAGTGAATATGATAGAGCATGAGATTATGCTTACATTTAGGGATAGCGAGAAAACCGAGAAGCACAACACCGTTGCGATGTGCACGCCGAACATTATTGTGGATGTTGCCGATAGAAAGATAAACCGGCCAGTACTCATTGTGTCCTGTAGCTACGGATACTGTAGTTTTATCACTGCCAAGGATGATGGGGCAGAAGACGGAGCCATGCGTTTCGTGATCCTCTGCTATGATGTCCTAACACAATAAGCATTAACATTTAATTTAAAAAATAATGGAGTGAACTTACGGCCTGATGCCATGCCCAGTTTGCAGACATGAAATCTCGAAAGCGATGGACTCCATCAGTGGTCTTCTCTTGAAACGGCGTATAGTCAAAATCGGACTTGAAATCCAGGTTTGACAGGAGATTATGAACCAAAGCACGGGGGTCCCTGAACCACACATCGTACTCTGCTTGCATCCATGACGGAATATCGCCTGCAGGTTGGGTTCCGTTATACTGTAAACTGAAAGATTCCCAGGCAACATCGCCAACAGGAGTGGAATCGATAGTATCGTACATATCTGCGGCATTTGGGAAGGGCGGTTCATCATTGTGGATAGCGAGAGACGCAGCCCAGAGGTTGAGCATGAAGTTGATGTCCCCAGCGGACATCTGATTCCGACGAAATAGGAAGTCGGCAACTTCAAATTCGAGGCGATTGTTGTACGGTGTCCAGTTGTCAGGTCCCTGATCTGAATCCCGAGGAGGAGGAGGAGTGTCAGGCGGCAAGTAATTTCCATCCTCATTGCAAATTTTCCCTACAAATAACACTCATAAGTGTCAATATCGACATAAATGCACTTGACCCACCATCAAGCTTGGGGTGATAGCTACGTGTAAGATGCGGAGGATGTGGAGGATGTGGAGGATGCGGAGCGTCAGGCTGTTCCATGCTATCCTCGCTGGGTGGCAAATCTTCATTCAATTCGTCATGATAGAAGTCAGGTGGGATATAATTCAAATTGAAGGGGGGCTGTTTGACATCAACATCGATGTCGGTGTTTGCGGTATTGGCTTCTCCATGTGGAGGGGAGGGCGTGGTGGATTCGAATGGAATTGGACTCGGAGCCTGTTCGCCCTGAAATTCGGGAGAAGACAGGTGCGACGAGGATGGAACAGGCAATGGCGGGACAGATGGGCTAGGCCCATGTGGTTCAGGTCCATCTGCATGGTGCTTAGCTCGTATGTGCTGAGTGCGTCCACCTTTACTACGAAAGTGTCGGGGACAGTAGGGGCATGGGAGGGTAGGAGGAGGAGAACCGAGTGTATGGGCATTATGAATTCGGAGATTTCGATTTGGTAGCATTACGGGAGTATAAGTTATGATGTATGACCACGAACAAAGAGCAAGGGAGCAGGGGGAAGGTAGCAGAAGGCGAATGAGGGAGCAACCGTTGTTCGGGACTCGAGGGGAGTGGTACCGTGGTAATGAACTTGTAAAAAGTCCTAAGTCATACGTTACGTGTTACCACGATTTGCTGGCACAAAAACTGTCACACACCTCGTCAAAAACATTCAACCTCCGTATCTCTTAAACCCATTATCATACCTGTCCCTCAACATCAAATGGAAACTCGGTCAAGAAACAAAACGGCTCACCCAGGAAACGTCGACAAGTCCGCACCACGTCGAACCACAGCTGAGGTGGAACAGGAGCGCGAAGCAAAAGCTCAGACAAAGGCAGCCCGCGCAGAAGCCAAGCAGCGGAGCATCAACCGCGCTGCTGAGTTCGAGCATGCCGACATGGCCCATGAAGACCTTGTCGATGCTACTCCCCGTCCACCCTTCACTCCGAAGCAATGGCCACCCACCCGTAGCCGCAAAAGCTCCGTCCTCACTGCCGTCACAGAGACAAGTGACATTGAAATGGCTGACGACCATGATGGAGCCTTGTTCGAACCTGTTGCTACAGGTGACTCGGCTGTCGAAAGTGATGAGCCATCGCCTCCTCCCAAAAAACGGAAGGCTCCAACTGTTCAGAAGGCAAAAGTAGAAGAGTGGAAGGGTAAGGGGAAAACAACGGATGGGAATACAAAGGTTGTGCCAACCTCTGATCAAGAGCCACTCCAGGAGCCCAAGCCGAAGAAAGTGAAGGTCAAGATGCGCGATGAGATCAACATTGCGGCGAAGAAAATTGAGGCGAACGAGATTGAAGGAACCCGGAATAAGTATGGTGATATGCTGAAGTCCATGTCTAGTAAGCGAGTGGAGGAGGGGTCGAGTGGAAAGCCAGCTTCCAAGGCCCCATCGCAGGTCCAGGCGGTCAATCCCAGGAAGTTGAAAAGGGAGGGGGCGATAGCTGATATCAACGCGATGTATGACCAAGCTCCGAGTCATTCGCAACAGAACGATGATGACATCAAGGAATCAGGTCACATGGATGACAGGTACATTCTCTCACTCATACCCTCATGTCGTTGCTAACTCTTGACCAATCAACACTTTTCTATTGGACGCTTAGCGATGCCTCTCGAAAAAAGCGAAAACACACCTCCGCAGTCAGCGAGTGGGCTGCCGCAATCCCCGCCACTGCTAAGCCTACCTTTAAAGCTCCTAGATCTACCGCCAGCCGTGCTAAGTCTGATATTCCCTCACTTACGAGTGGCGCTAGTCGCTTGTCTGCACCTTCTGTTCTCACTGACAACGTCAAGATTATCAGTCACCGAGCATCGAACTCGGTTAAGGTAAAAGCCGAGCCGGCGCCTGAGCTGTCTCTGTGCGACAACGGCGGTCTCTCGGACAATGATGAGACGAGGGGCGAGGAACGCGAGGTTGCGATTAACAGCCCCCCTAAGGGAAAGAAGCGAGTAACCAGCGAGGTAAGCTTGCTTTCATTAATTCAAGTTTACCATGGCAACCTAATTGTTATCCCAATCAGCAACTCGTGGTTCAAAAGCCCTCGAAGTCCGGTGAAACGACATCCAAAAAGCCCCGAAATGAAGAGCTTCCAGGCTGGATCGAACCACAATGGTTCCGGCATACATTCGTTACAACCTATATGGCATTCGTTGGTCAAACCGTTGACCCTTGGGACGTGCCTGTCAAACAGGCTGTCAAAGTGATGCAGAAGATCTGGGACGAAACCAACGCTTACGAGTACGAGATCACAACATCCTCCGCAGTCTATCAAAAGGTATGTGACTGGTTTGGCTCTACGACGATACTAACATACCTTTTTCAGACGGTTCAACGCCTCGCGGACTCATGGCGTAATGCTATTGGATCCACTGGCATCGCCGTCCTTCTGGCATTTCTCGATGCCCAAGAAGATCTACGAGATTCCGATGAAGAACGTATCGGATTTGCAAAGTATTACCTCCAGGATCTGCGCTTTTTGTACAAAGAGGCCGAGCACGACAACAAAACGGTACGGTTCCGAATGCTCTGTGTCTACTAATAATAACGTAATACTTCTTAGAAATGGAAGGGGCTGTTTCGTAGTCCCTTTATTCTCCAGACATTCGCTTCTCACCTCACAGCTATCGAAGGTTCTGTGAAGGTTGCCGACCTTCACGACACACCCACCCCCGCGGCGATTGGTGGGTTAAGCTTGGCCGCCGCCTCGGTAAGTATCGTATATTCGCGCTTGCAGGGTTGCCATTCTGACCGTTGATAGGTGGAGAGGGCGCTAACTTTGGTTGCCACCGGGACCTTGACAGTTGCAATGGCCCATGCTAGCAAAGGCAAGATGGTAACCCTCCCTCGCACGCTCAACCTCGCCACCGGCAAAGAGTCCATGCGCCAGACGGGTTTTAGCGATGCCGCTTGGGGCAAGGCCACCCGCGGTTACGCCAGATCAGCGCGCTCGCTCGCAAATGTCAAATTCGATGCCATCATTAAAGAAGCCCGAGAATTCATGAAGCCGATTCGAGCTCGCAACAAGACTGCTGAGCCTATGGAAATCATCGACATTGATGATGATGACGATGAACGTGCATGCCTCCTTGATAACTCTGACTCGGATGTTGAGTGTAAGCCTGAGTCATCTCTTCTCTTCCGTGACCTCACCGACATTGATCTTTTAGAATCTACGATGTGGCTCACTGTCCCATACCTGTACTAGAAGTTTCCCATCCTACTCTCGTTTCCCCATATGTTCTTGCCTATCACCATGCCAGATTCAACTCTGGCTCATCATGCTTACCTCGCTTTTCACGGATCCTTCCATTTCTTAATACATGCTTAGCACGTTTAGCACGTCTTGATACCCACACTTGGACTGCTTAGACCTCCCAATAGATGTGTTTTCTGTGCTTGCAGAATGCTTAGCATGTTTAAAAGTCTGAATCTCAGCTGCTTTTCGGGCTTTTTCATGCTTATTGGACTTGAAAGCCACTTAAACTCTCATCTCTACATGGCAATTTTGGCAGGAGATTCACTTGAAAGACGGCTTAGATCCGTGCTTATCCTAAGCCTAAAATAAGCCAGGCAATAAGCCCCGGCTAAGTCAAATTCATGGGGAGACCTGACTTAACCTAAGCATGGCCGGGCTTAGCGACCTCCTGCTTAACGACGCTTAGCAGCGTCGTTAAGTCACATTAAGCACGCTCAAGTGCTGGTAAGTAAATCTCGGATTTTCCTGATGAATTTATGTGGTTCTAAGAAAATCAGAGATTTTCCTGAGGTGGGGGATTACAGCATCAGGAACAGTCGATGCATACGTTCAAACAAAAAGGCAAGAATGTGAAGGCGCCTACCGTTTTGCAAATAGCCCCCGGCCCACATTGAGCCTGCAACTGGTCACAAGATCGTTATCAACAGCGCTGGGATGTTTTTAGATGGGGTATGTACCAATCGCGAGCGATCTTGTCATCGCTGGTCACATCCAAATATGGATTGAATAAGCCTGGTGCTAACATCGATGTGTGTGCGTAGATATCCTAACGAAATCAACCAGGGACTGCAGTTGATAGGATGATCCTATCCTTAATTTGTGACAGAGTTGAGATCAATCCAAGCTTGTTTTGTAGAGAGGTATTGATATTGGATATACAGCAGCCACCAGATAATCCTAA
>QFEU01002026.1:8090-22304 GCA_003316345.1 Tricholoma terreum
GCTGATATGGCCGAGCACTTGTTCAGCTGTAACGTTCATGTTGAGATGAGTCGGGGCAGGGACGGGAACGGGAACGGGATGTGATGGATGTGATGGAAGTGATGCGTTGGAAGTTGAACGTCAATGATGAAAATCAACGATCACGCGTGTTCATCAAGGCCAAACAAAGATCATCTGATCGCTATCTGATCACTTGATTAGATGCATAAGATAACATTATAACCTCTGTTACATTGATCCATCCACAATGAGCGACCAGCAGGAAAGTCAAGGCAATATTCTAGATGGCTATGTCCCTATCCGAACCGACGATGGGCATTACTATTTAGTGCCCCACTTTATGATTCCCGCCACTCATCAGGCAATGAATGCCTATCGCCAGAAGTTGCAACTTGATGTCCGTAATGCGGATGGAGGGGTAACTATTCTTTATTTCAAATCAGGTTGAAGTCAAAGGCCGCTGCCGTGTCCTGGCCGCTCCCGTTTCCCTGTCCGATCCCGTTTCCCTGTCCGCTCCCGTTTCCGTGTCCACTCCCGTTTCCGTGTCCGCTCCCGTTTCTCTGTCCACTCCCATGTCTTATCTATCCCCACTGACATTATGATCCATTTGCAGTCTGGCAACATGACCAATCGGCCATACTACCTGGTGGCCCGCAACCAGCTCACCCTACCTGCCGATCCAGTAAGTGTCATCGTCATTTGCGTTTCTACATTAGTTCATCCTGTTGCAGGACTTGACAGACAGGGAGTTGTTGAGCTGCCATGCTGAAGTCAAGGCCCTTCAAGACCAGCTAGGCACATTGTACAAGGATGCCAGTCATCGTCTGTACATGGCCGAGGTGGAGAAGCTCAAACAACAAGATATAACATTGAAAACATATGCCACTTTGAAGGAAAGGGTTGAAAAAAAGTTGGAATCATTCGAAATGAGGTTCTCAGAAATTACGCTGTCATCCCACTCAGACACTATAGCCGATCCCCCTGCCGATTCCCAGTGATGTATTCTGTTCTTAATGCACATCATTGTAGTTATATCATTGTTTTTGTGGTCCTGTGAAGCCCCGATGTCAGTGCTGTTTTCCTGTCCCCGCTCCCGATCCCGCTCCCGATCCCGATCCCGCTCCCGCTCCCGATCCCGCTCCCACTCCCGCTCCCGTCCCCTGCAGTTGCATTTCAAACATTACTAATGTCTGTACTATGTTCTTAATGCATGTCTATCTGTACGGTAAAGCAAGTAAAGTAGTAATGTAGTCATTGGTTAATTAATAGAGTATGTACACATATATAGCTAGGTTAGTTCGACAGCATACCATCGAAACAAGTATACAATGTGTGTCAATAGGATGCATAGGTGAATATTGCCCATTCCCATGTCCGTGCCCGATGGTGATGCCATGGCCGCTCCCGTGGCCGCTCCCATGGCCGCTCCCGAGGCCGCATCCGTGTCCGTGCAAACGTTGCTAATGTCTGTATTACATTCCTAATGCATGTCTATTGTAAGGTATAAATAATAATCAGTGTACAATGTAGTCATTGGTTAATATAGTATGTAACGGACATATAGTGACTTTATATAGTGAGTTCGACAGCACCCATCGAACCCGTATCATTCAATACAATGTATGTGTTCGATAGGTCGTGTCATTCGATACAATGTAGCTTACCTATGTGTTTTTTCGGTCTTATGGACTGGACCTTGAAACACTAACTATCATCCATATCCAAATCAGAACTCGTTCCTTTTAAGGGAGTGGTATTGGAGTCAAAATGCTCAGAAATCACAGCAGAGCTTCACAGCACTTTTGGATATAATTGGAAGTCCAATGTTCTCTCCCGCGGATGTCTTGTCTACAAATTGGGCCAGCGTCAATCGCCAATTAGCTGTGAATGACTGGGACCATATGGCGAGTGGATAGATGAAGACGCTGGGTGGTTTAAGTCAACCGTCATCATACGGGTTCCATTCCATCGCTGTCTTGAACATCCAGGGACCCGTGACTTCATTGTTACGGATTTTTATCATCGTTCCCTGATGTCAGTAATTCGAAACAAACTATCCAAACAGAATGACTTTCCGCTATTTCACTTCGAACCATATGAATTGATGTGGCGTCCCACCCACTTGAAGGAAGACATTCACCTTCACAGCGAATTATACACATCCCCCAGCTTTATGGAAGCTCACCAAAACTTACAAGCTTCCCCTTGTGAACCTGGCTGTGACCTGCCCTGTGCCGTTGTTGCGTTGATGCTTTGGTCGGATGAGACGAACCTCTCCAGCTTTGGGAACACAAAGCTCTGGCCACTGTACCTCTTCTTTGGCAACAAGTCCAAATACCGGCGCTGCAAGCCCTCAAATGGTCTCTGTGAGCACATTGCCTATTTTCAACAGGTATTTAACCCTCCTGTTTGAACATGATCTTTTCATAACCCTGTCCTTGTAGCTTCCTGGTGCATTCAAAGACTTTGCTAGCCAGTTTTTCGGCAAAAAAAAAATCAGTCACAACTTCATGGCCCACTGCTCCCGCAAGCTGACCCACGAGCAATAGAAGCTACTGTTAGATGATGAGTTTCTCCATGCCTATGGGCATGGGACCGTGATCAAACCCAGCGATGGCGTCATGTGCCGGTTTTATCCCTGAATTTTTACTTACTCAGCTGATTACCCCGAGAAGTATGTTTCAAACAATAATCCTTCCGTATTCTTTGCTAATGGAAATTAAAGAGTTCTATTGGTATGCATTAGGAATATGGGGAACTGCCCTTGCCCCCGCTGCAAGACGCCCTTGAGTAAAGTCCACCTTGTTGGTACAAAGAGAGATAGAAGGGGCTGTTTGGGGCTGCAACGCTCTGACGATCACGAGCGACAGCTTCTAGTCTCGACAGCAAGAAAAGCGATCTACAAGGAAAACTACGGGGTCAGTTCTGCACGCGTTGAGCGCCTACTTCAAGCCGAATCCCTTGTCCCAACCACGGTAATCCTGCTCCCTTTCCTTCACAGGCTTCAATGCTCAACCTGGCCTCAGTCAGAATGTATTTTCAGATTGACTCTCAAAACATGGGCTCGACATCTTCTCATTGTTTCCAGTGGACTTAATGCATGAGGTGGAGCTTGGAATATGGAAGTCGCTCATGGTCCACCTACTTCGTATCTTAAACTCTGTTGGTGAGAATGTAGTTAATGAGCTGGATCGAAGGTTAGTGGATGGCCCGTCACTTATGCCACCATGCTACACCCTCACGCGCTGTGATCAGGTTTCGTCTTGTGCCCACCTTTGGGCCAGATACCATCAGGCGCTTCACAGACAATATGTCTGAGCTGAAGAAGATGGCTGCCAGAAACTATGAAGATTTCCTACAGGTAGGGACTCTCAAGCACGTTCATTCATATTTCGGTGACCAGGCGGTGCTCAGACCGCATCCCTGTATTTGAGGGCCTCCTTCCTGAACCTCATAACTCTCAAGTCCTTTGCCTTCTATTCCATTTCGCTCATTGGCATGGGCTAGCAAAACTCAGGATGCATAGTGATATCACTCTCGACATCCTTGATCATCAGACCACAATTCTTGGGAGTGAACTCTGCAACTTTCAAAAGAAAACTTGTGGGGCCTTTGACACCTACAAATTATGGCGCAAGACAGACGCAAGACACCGGTGAGCAGTTAAGAAAGGGACTTCAGGATCCTCCAGCCATGCGAAAAAAGTGTTCAATTTGCAAACCTACAAACTTCACTCCTTGGGGGATTACGTTGCAACCATTTGTATGATTGGTACTACGGACTCATATTCTACAGAGCCAGTAAGCAGGATGCGCCTTCATTTGAAACTGGTCCCTGACCATCGCGACAGGGAGAGCTCGAACATCGTAGCCCCAAAGGCAGCTATAAACGGACATCAAAAAAACAATACCACCAGCAGCTTGCACAGATTGAACGCTGGAGGCAGCGAATCAAATGCATATGCGAAAACATGACCACAACTATTAGTGCAGACAAAGATCCGGCTGCAGCCGCAGACCCTGCTCAGCATCACCACATCGGAGTTGCACAAAATCAACATCTGGATATTGGAGTCTTCCTACGAACACATTCAGAGGACCTAGCGATCAAGGTAAAGTGCCCTATGCTTGTACTGCTTGTACTTCTTGGAGTCTAACACATGCTAGAATTTCCTCCCGAAGCTCAAGGGCCACCACTTCTCCTAGTTAGAAGAGCTTGTGCGCACCAAAACCAACATGGACGCGATTTTGCAACATAACAAAATATACTTCAAAAATAACATGCTATATCAACACAACATCATGTGCATCAATTACATGACCTACGACGTGAGGCGGGCCCAGGATACAATTAATCCTAAACATGACAACCGTGATATCATGCTCCTTTCAACAAATTACGAAACTTGCGACCCAGCCACTCAACACCAGTATCAATACATGCGAGTTATTGGCATATTTCATGCTAATCTTATATATTCCGAACCAGCAACACATCGTTACCAAATCCAACGCATGGAGTTCCTTTGGGTGCGGTATTTTGAGCATATTCATAATGTGCCTGTCCAAAAAGGGTGGAGTACTGCTCGCCTTGATCGGCTGCGCTTTCGTCGTATGGATTGTGACAATGTGTTTGGTTTTGTGGATCCACAACAAGTGATACGGGCATGTCACATAATACCTAGGTTTTACTCAGAACGCCTTCATAGTGATGGAAAAGGCTTGTCAATATGTGCGGATGATGGCAATGATTGGCATGCATATTACGTGAATAGGTATGTGACGTTTTACTTTTCCTACAGGATTCATGTGTATGATGAGCTACAGGTTTGTGGATTGCGATATCTTGATGAGATACCACTGGGGGCTTGGTGTAGGACATCCATATGCCCATACTCCTCCGTCAAACCAAGGTGGTAAAAATGGTAACGACACCGATGCTAGTGGTGATGAAGATGATGGCACTGATGCTGAAGAGCAACCTCCACATACTACCGCTGAACGCCGTGACATCGACAGAAGTTCGGAAGAACCAGATACTCCAAATCGTTCAGATTCTGATGAAGGAGTCCGTGACTCAGACTCGGAGGGGGGTGGTCACAGTACGGATGATGACCAAGACTTTGAGCCCACGACAAGTTACAACTAATTCGGATGTGCTTGCCACTCCGCTACGGTGCCAGTTATTGGCACAAGTGCCTAGTGGCAGCAGCGCATGGTTGGAGCAGCCACGTTGTACAGGCTATGCCATGAATACATTGTGCTAAACCATCAACCTTACTTCTAAGGAACAATGTCATGATCATTGCTTATCCAAGTACAAAGGATTCAGAGAACATGTGGGACGTCGAGCTTGGCTCGTCAAGGCAACTTGAAGGTCTCTCAATTGATTCTTTCAAGTTGTCCAAAGCGTGCGATGCTGGCCACTTCCGAGTCGTTAGTCACGACGAAATAACTTTTTGCGATTGCTTGTTTCGTTAATTCTTTCATGTCACAAAATGCTCAGACCTCGTTGCTCAGTCCATTATTGTATCATGTGGTGAGATGTCCTCAAATGCTCCAGCCACTCGGAGTATGAGAATTTCAGTAGTAGTAGTTACGCATTTATGCACGTGGCTGATGCTGCCATGACCTATCGAACCATAAGTGTGGAGTCTTGCCGATCTTTCACAGTAATGTCATTTCTCACCTGTGGGTGTGAGAGGCAAGGTGGCTCTCTCAGAGTTTGATTAACATCTCACTCATCCTTTGATGTCTCCAGCTGCGGTACGAGGGCGGGTGGTAAAACGAGAAATCAGTTGAATCTAATGCCCTTAGTGTGTAATAACGTTCCAGGTCATTTTCAGACGGATGAAGACCACCTCTGTGGTGGGAGTGAGTGGTCGATGAGAAGCTCTGGATCTGTCATTCGGGTGTCGAAGTTAAAGGACTCACTCAACCGTCCACCTCAGCCTAAGCAAAATCTTCATCTCCTCACACTCTGCCAACCCCAAATAGTGTTGCCACTGGCTAAGCCGATGTTTTTTTAAAAATGAACCATATCTTGGCAAATAAAATAGATAAAATTACCAAAATATTTGAGCATCTAGGGGACCATAAAAGATAAGGGGTTCTCTGCCAACTTTAGTCAATCCAATCAGTCATTCTTGACATATTTGATCAGCTTTGATCTTTAGCCATGGCTGGCTGAGCTGCTTAGCCAAAGTTTGTTTGCTAAATAAATCAGGAACAAGTGATCATATTGACTAAGTTTGGCAGAGGACCTCTCAGCTTTTGGGGCCCTCTATGTGCTCAAATATCCTGGTAATTCTATCTATTTTATTTGCCAAGTTATGGCTCATTTTCCAAAAGACATCAGCTTAGCTGGTGGCAACACTAACCCCAAAGCGAATCGCTCCCGCAGTAGGTCAAAGTCCCACCCTTTTGGCCGGCGTTGGTATTCGTAGTCAAGAATGCAGAGAATGGGATGCATCAGTGAGGTGGAGGTGGCTGGAGCTACGTTTAGGCACCCATGAAAACTTAATGGTTAGCTGTCTGATCATTGCAAGCCTATGGCGACCACCTGGTGAGGTTGACAATTGTGAGCTGGAGCGTTATGTCCAGTGTCACAGACTTTGATGCTAACTTGAATTCAGTAGACTGCACCCACCTCAAACTCGCGATCAGCATGCCTGATATTCCTGCCTCCTACTAAATGAAGCTGCATATCGCTGCTGCATCGCTGAGATAACTGCCTGGACCACCCTCGACGCCATTGCTAATCCAAGTCATGACTTCACTTACCCGCACCATCCCGTTTGGCTCGAATTGGTTTTGGTCTATTGTCGAGGTCCAATTCTGGGTCTGTCCAGCTCCATGAAATCAAAGAGGGGGGCGCAGATGAGGGATGGTATATCCCATACAATGGTCCTTATGAAGCTCCATGCAAGGATCCATGGAAACGAAGTGAACGAGACGGCTGGGGGGACGTGGTGTTGGAAAAGACACCAGATGATGGCGCAGCCTTAGCAGTGAGAGGGCTGCCCAACGACATACTGCTCAATCTGACCCACGAGTTGGAGATGTACAGAACCACATAGCTTGGAAGGGCGGTAGTAACACAGCGGGGACCAATCACCAGGATGTCCAACCTGTTCAACCCAGACGCAGCAATGCTGTTCCTCAGGACCCACCCCATTCTCTAGCCACGGACAATGAAGACACTCATATTATGCAACACTCGTTGATGCATCAGAACATGATCATTCCATGCAAGCTCGGACCCCTAGTACAGAATCCAGGACGATCCTTGACTCAGTACCGCCACCATCCAAAACTTTTCCCACAGTCTAAGGACCGTAGAAAGGGCGAAGGAAGGCATTCTGTAGGATAGAATAGCGTCATAAAACACTATAAGCCGGAGAACACCTCCCGTAGTACTATGTCACAATCACCAGCACCGACGGCCCCGAATACCAGACAAAAAGCAGTGACATCAATAACAAGAAAGACAAGAAAAGAATTGGAAGACACGGACGGAATAAACACGGCAGTGAAATCAAAACAACAGGCAATTGCCCTTTTAACGGCAGGAGATTACATCATACCAGATAAGCCAGTTGACCTACATATACTCGCTCACGTATTATTACATTTCGGGGTCACTAACAAGTTACCGAAACCGGTGTTAGACAGAATCAGGGCAGTAGCATTCCTAATTGAAGACGCATATGGGCAGCAGATAACAAATAGCATCACCGAAACCGTCAAAGCACAGTTAAGGGAACAGATGGAAACCTTTACATCGGACATGGAAGCCATGAGGGATGCGGTGGAACACGTAACAGAAGCAGCGAAAACGATAACAAAGAAAATGGATGAGTTCAAGGACGGATTTCAGGAAACAGCTGATCAGTTGGACCAGCTAGCCCAGGCCACACAAGATTTGACGGAAAAAGCAGCGGGGACAGCAAACGCGGCGACACCAACAACGATCCAAGCACCAATAACATACGCGACAGTAGCTCAGCTATACGAGAAGAATGATCACACAGAAGTGATAGCGAGAGGCATAACCACTGACAAACAGGTTCTCGTACAAAGGGAAAAAAGCACCACTAACAACGCGCAACCTGACTTGACAGAAAAAGAACTAGTAACCAAAGCAAACACGGCACTGATTGTGAAACCTTCGACATTGAGCTTGATTTTTTGGGTTTTCTGCTGCTGGCTGCAGGCTGAGATTATTCCACCTTGACCTCTTCTTTCTTCTTGGTGAGTTCGGTGTTTGGGCATCAGCTCTTCTTGACGAATCGATAGTTGAGACAAGCAGTGGACCTGGAGGCTGTCCAACACATCAGGCAGTCTCGGACACAATTGTCACATTGAGTCCGGCTCAATTGTGGGTTCACAATGATGACATCCGTATTTCTGGTCTGGGCCCTCCAGGATGCTTCGAGTTGGGCAGGAGTAAGACCCTTGGTTGTAATGGGCAATGAATCCGGATCGCTATCATCGATGACCATCGGTCGGCTCTTCGGAGGTTTCGATTTGGACCGTTTGTTGGGCTTGGAGGGCTGTGAGGTGATCTCTATGATAGGAGTGGGATGAGACCTAGCAGTAGGGGTACCAGCGTGCTGTCTGGGGGTGGGATTGGCCTCCATTCCATCTCTTGCCTGTTTATCGACCTCCATTCCCATTCCATCATCGCGAGCACCGGCCGACTTCAACTGATGTGCCCTGTCCTTACCGATCTTCTCACTGGCTTTCTCACCGACCAATTCATCCTCACACCCATCCTCATCATCAACATCTCCATCCTCTTTTTTACCCTTGCCCCCTCCTTCACTATCGTAACATTGATTGCCTTGTTTATCCATGTGCTATTTCTTTCCATGTGTTAGGTTCGGCTCAACCCCCTGCCTTGCCGGAGGTGCTTTTCACTTCCCAGCAGCTTTGGCCGAGGTGATTGGTGGGGTCTCGACAAGCGGCCGGAGCACAGGATATGCATAGCTGGGGATTGGAGGGATTGGATGACCCTCATCGATGGCTGCGATCACCTGCTGAAAATATGGTGCCACAAGGATTGCTTGAGGAGGGGGCGGGATTTGACGCATAATATTATATAGCGGCTTGAAGATTGCTGGAAGCAGAGGGTCCCTTGGATCCCAGGTCTCATAAATCGTGATCTATGGAATTGTTAGTTTCACCTTGAGAAATAGAGATGCAAAGACTGGAGTAGGCCCAGGTGCCTACTAGCAATGGTGAGGCAACGCGATGGTATAGCAATGCTGATCTGGCTCTGTACATGTGACTAGCTACTGTTCTACCAACAAGGTCACGTGATCACCTGGAGTGGTGCCTCACACCACTCCATCCACCCATGTCCCAAATGGCGACGTCCTCGTCGCCAGCAGAAAACAACCAGAAAAAAATATGTGAACAATAAAAGATAAAAATAATAATCTAAAAATTTCGTAGCCGGAAAATTCTATGGTGGAGATAAAAAATAAAATAGGATGAAACTCAACAAGGGGGGGCCCATCCCAATGCCCGAAGGGCCCTACTCAAGTCAGCCAGACGGGGGTCTTGATCCCAGTCCAGCTTTGGAACTGGAGGAGCAGGTGCAGGTGCTACTCCAAGAGGCACAGTAACAACAGGTCATCCTGGTCCAATACCAGAGGGGTGACGTTGAGTGATGAAGGGTTGAGGTGGAACAAGAGGAGGCTGAGCTGAATTAAAAAAATTCCCAGTTGTAAAAAATAACGGGGGGGCTCGTCGTCGTCGAGTACGTTGTCGTAGTGTCCCAAACGGCTGTTGACGGCCTGTCTTCAGACCAGAGAAATCACATGGTTGCAAGCTGGGGCCAGTGGGTAACATTGCGGCGTCCTCGGCCCAGTCGAAATGCGCTGGTGCACTCAAACGTGAGAGTACAGGGCTCGGGGGGGATGCAGCAGGGGACAGGGACTGTAAAACCGGGACTACGGGGGTGACAGCAGGTGTGGGGGACAGACGGGGGTCATCACCAGGTGCCAACAGCATCATTAGTGATGCAGAGGCAGTGTCAGATGCGGGGGGCGTCGAAACGGCTCGTTTCCGGGGTGTTTGGGGTGAGCTAGGGGGATAGGGCTGGACCTGGGGCCATTCTGGTGGCCCTGGGGCTGCGGCGCGTGGTCCTGAGTGGGGCCGAGCTGGGGAGAGTGCGGTCGTTGTCGACGCGCGAGGCGTTGTCATAGGCTCAGGGGACAGAACGGGGGCGAGTGGGGCAGGCTGGGGGTGACAGGGTGGTGTGGGTTGGCTTCTAGGTCGTTGTTGGGGGCGGTGGGGCTGGCAGACTCGTTCCATCGAGTGTACAACGCGTTCAGATGAACGCGTCCGTACGGCCTCGCGTAACGGCACTTCCTGGGCTGTCAACGGTGTAGATGCGTCGTTTACGCCTTGGGGGTGAGTCTCCGGGGTTGTAGTTGCTGTCTGGGTGCTAGCGGCAGCCCTAGTTGTCGTTTTTGGGGTCCTTGCAGCGGTTTTCGTCACCGTTGCTGGTGGTGACGTGGCAACGGCTGGGGGCCGTTCAGGCTGCAGGGGGAGGGGCTTTGGAGGCTGCAGGGGGGCTGTGGGTCGACTTGGCAAGGTATGCCATTGTTTCCGAGGTGTGGGGGGCTGTTCTGACTGTGGTAGTGGAGCCGTTGTGGTCGTTGGCAACGACGTTGGCAGCCGTGACGTGGCAGTGTCAGGCTGTGCTGACGTCGTCTGCTGTGACGTGGCGGGTGCTGGAGACGGCGGGGGACTGGAGATGGCGCAGCAGAGGGCAGTGGTGGTTGGGCTGAGCGGTTCGGTAGACGTCCCCGCGTCTCTCAGTGGATGCGGCGGCTCGTCAGTTGCTGTTTGCGTAGTAGCGTCGACAGTGGGGGTGGTAGGTGGGCTGAGCGGTTCAGTAGACGTCCCCGCGTCCCTCAGTGGACGCGGCGGCTCATCGGTTGCTGTTTGTGTAGCTGTTTCGTGGGTGTTGGGGGTTCCTTTAGCTTTCACCTTCTGTATTATGCTGTCGAACCCTTCTTTTGCGACCCAATATCCTTCCTCTTGACCCAAGTTCATCCCTCTTTCTATCCCTTCATCTATTCCTAGCCTCCTTCCTTGCTTCATTCCCAGCTTCTCTCCTTCGTCCAATGCACATAACCAGAGTGATCGGAGGTTCTCGCCATCGCGGGTAGAGGCCGCGATGTTGCAGAACTGAGCGATGCACTTATGGTCTGCCCTTTCAAGGAAGGTGCGGAAGTCGCACGCTGTTGTCGACTCAGGTGCCGTACTCGCATTTCCATTTGTAGGTGATGCGGCGGCTGTGTCAGCAGTGGCCGCCTTCCTTTTCGAGGGGTTCTTCTGATGTCCAGGGCCAGGCATGGTCTGGGCTGGCGGTGTTTCTATAGTACGGTGATACGGTTGACGGAATGCGGTTTTACGGTGGACGGTGGACGGATTGACGGTGACGGAACAATCAAAACTGGACAGGAGCTCGAGAATAGACGAAAAAAAGCCTGAGAAGCCGAGAAAAGCCTGAGAAAAGCAACTAGTGGTGTGTTAAAGCCAGAATAGCACTCTCATCACCAAGATGGAGTAGGCCCAGGTGCCTACTAGCAATGGCGAGGCAACGCGATGGTATAGCAATGCTGATCTGGCTCTGTACATGTGACTAGCTACTGTTCTACCAACAAGGTCACGTGATCACCTGGAGTGGTGCCTCACACCACTCCAAGACTCACCACTTCGGTAACCATCGCATTGCTGTCCTCAATCAGATCGGCTAACCGCAGGTTTTGGGCAGTAGCCAGCCAGGCTCGAAAATGTTCTGCAAACAGTGAAATGTTGTCCGGTTGCATGGTAACTCTAGGCGTCAATGTGGGGGTAGGAAAATTTTGATCGTGAGGATGACCTCCACTTATCAATGTCGAGGATCTATCATGTGACTTCACCTGACATCGTTGGGATCAGCCACAAGGCTCATCATGACTTTCCACGCCTATTTAGCGAAGCAGTAGGCAAATTCATGTTATTAGGTTAAATGAATTGAGATATGCGGCAGCCTACAAGGAGAATTATCAGCTCACCTGAAGCTTCCTGGCTGCAGACGAAGATTTCTCCAAACCATGCACACGTCCCGTTCCCCCCCTCTGTCACTGCCCCGCTCAGTACACCCAATGCGTACGCAACAGGCCGAGGCTCACAGCCAGTTCAAGGCCCATATCTTTCGAAATGGCAAATGTTACATCTCGCCTGCTCTCATGCAGCCAGCTGCTGCTGCGTCCTTGTCTTTGGTCCTCTTTTCTGACGATGGTGTGGGGTATTGTAACAACGCCCATCATCGCCAGTTTCCTAATTGGCCATCCACAGTGGACTATCCACCTCTCGAGTGGCCCTCTTCACGGGAGGCATGCCACCTGAATTTTCTCAAATCATGCCTACTAACCAGCGGGCAGACTGTCAACCAGCGTGTTCGGCTATTGTTGCCAGAGGATGGAAGCATCGTATACATAGAAGCTAATCGCGCATTGTTTATTGAACTCTTTGTCTGGGTTTGCCAGCTGCGGACTGATACCTCTTTCTATCTACCTTGACTTAGTAGCTTACTTGGTATCCCTGGCCAGTCTGTTACCTATGGCTGCAGACTGATATGTCTTCCTACGTACATAGGAATTCATGAATAACATCCTTGGCCAATTTGTGTCTGGCAGCTGCCGACTGATACCTCTTTCTATACGCGTTGACCTAGTAGCTTACTTAGCGTCTTTGGCCAATCCGTGTCTAACAGCTGCAGACTAATACCTCTTTCTATCCACCTTGACATAGTAGCTTACTTTGTATCCTTGGCCAGTCTGTTACCTATGGCTGCAGACTGATACATCTTCCTACGTACATAGGAATTCACGAATAATGTCCTCGGACGATTTGTGTCTGGCAGCTGCCGACTAATACCTCTTTCTATATGCATTGACATAGTAGCTTACTTAGTATCTTCAGCCGGTCTGTGTCCCACAGCTGAAAACTGATAGGTTTTCCTATATACTGATATAGCAATTCATGAGTCTGACAGCCAAATACTTAGTCTTTACACCTCATTGAAAAAGAGTAGTTATATCATCGGCCCTTACGTTGAAAGCAATCAGATTTCATTATGTCCGGTCTATCCGTTGTTCTTGGGTTCTAGTTGTACATAGACCAATCGTCTGGAGCCATATTAGATGGGTCAAATGTCACATCGGATTAGTCGTATACTATGGACTAAAGTAACTACTATGTGTGAACTGGACCACAAGTATGGCTCTTGGTTTGGACAAGGCAGAACCTGGTTTGAACAGAACCTTTTTTAGTTGTTGTGACTTCCAAAACCAAGAGAGATCATGGGGTTCTTGAAAAAGGTTGACAAGCCAGCTCACAACAGCAGGCTTGAGATTAGTGGTGTCATCTCTTCATACACCAGCAGCACCCTTTCAGAGCTACCATAAGATTGCATAAATATCATTCAGAGATAATACATAGAGATGAATCTCCCTGAAATATAAGCCTAATTCTTGGACATCAAGCTTGGTGAGGTTTGCATCCAGGAGTGGGATATGTTGAATAAGGAGCTTATACCCACAGAATGTGTGCTCTTCGCTGGATGGAAAGACATGACAGCTTTCCAAAGGTTATAAGTTTAAGCAAAAGTACTGACTCATTGTCATATTTATTGCCATTGATGTTTTCTGTTTTGAGCACACTAATAGTCACTCTTATCTACCAGTTCATCAACTGACTGGAACATAGAAACAAGTCAACAAATTGCACAGCCTTCAATGATGGTGAAAGCAAGATCCCTAGTGAGAGATAGCAAATTGGATGTGCTAGATCTAGTGGCATCACTGACAATTTGCAATGTATGCTTAACACCAGCATCCTTCAAGTTCTGAAGTTGCTGCTCATTATAATAGTAGCAGGAGTAGCTAGCACAAGATAAATAGGTTGGAGTGGTTCATGTATCATAGAAATTTAGCTGATTCTGATAACAAGTGCTGGTGTATTGGCATTTAGGTTTCAGAAATATTGTTACTAGAGGCATGCAGTCTCTTTCTTGTTTGAATCACTTAGACTTCTAGTTCCTCTGCCTCCTTCTACAGTCCCTGATTGTTGTATGTAGATTCAAGATTGCTCATGCTTGTCAGTGTGTCAGGATGTTCTGCCCCAAGCAGCCTCAAACTTGTCTCCATCA
>QFEU01002030.1:0-20005 GCA_003316345.1 Tricholoma terreum
GCCCCCAGCACCTTGTGTACAATGGCACTCACTGCCAGGCCGACCCACAGCAGCCCAGCTAGGCCCACAACCCCCTGTTCCACAGCCAGAGCCTCCCGACACCACCGCCACATCACTGCCAACAACAGTGGCCAGTTCTGCTGCAACTACCTCGGGAATGAAGACCTGGGCCACGGCAAGCACCCAAACGACTACCGACACCTCAAAAAACGTTAACCAGGCCGCAAACAACGTACAGGAACTGTCTGCAGCCCAGACAACGATGCTACGCAAGGACGAGAAGACGTGTTCGTCGAAACATGTTGTTCCCTCAACAGAACGACCCCGTCTGCCCCAGGACTCTCAACGACGAACCAGAAGACCCCCCACACCACCCTGCCAACCCCAGCCTGCACCCCCTCCGTTTTGCCCCCCTCGCTCACAACGATGCCTCACGCGTCCACGCGCCCTGCCACGTCATCGACGCGTGCATCGACAACAGCCGCATCCCCTGCTCTACCCCACTCTGGAACATGAGCCACAGCTCAGAAACGACGGAACATGCTACCTGAGCCACCAGAACCCCCCCAGAATATGTCCCAACCACTCTGCTTGCCCCAGAACCCACGAAAATGTATTGTTTTGATGTTGACTGTGCAGTACACCCCACCCGAGTCACCAACATCGATGTCTGCAACCGCAAGCACTCCCTGTTCATCCTCCACCCTCTGTTCACCCCCTATCTGCCCCAGCTCACCTCAGCTCAACCATAAACGAGCCGTTTTGCCTCCACCTACACGTTTCGACTGGGCAGAAGATGCGGAAGCCCTCCCCATTTCCCTACCCGCTGCACCTGCACCCCTGCGAGATCTCTCTGGTCTCTGCTCGGACCTCCCAGGCCCATTTCAATCCTTACATAGGCGTGTCCCACAGTACAACACTGTTCGATGGCAAACCTGGCCACATTTTTTGCTATCACCTCGACAGTCTCTTCATCCAGCTCAGTCTTCTCTTGTTCAGCCTCAAGCCTTCATTACCCGACGTCACCCCTCTGGTATAGGCCCGGGGAAACCTGTCATCACTGTGCCCTTTGGAACTGCTCCTGCTCCTGCTCCCATTCTGAAACTTGACTGGGATCAAGACCCCCGTCTTGTGGACTTCAGCTGTGCACTTCAAGCTTTGGGGTGGACACCACCATGTTGAGTCTTTATTTTTTAACTTCATACTTATCTCCACCGCATATATTATCATTGGACATCCCTTCACTGCACATACCATCATATTTGAGATATCATTTTTCGTCATCTTCTATCTAGAGTTCCATTACAACGAGGACATTGCATTTTTTGGGCATGGGTAGATGGAGTGGTGGCAGGCACCACTCCAGGGTAGTCATGTGATCATGTAGTCAGTAGGCAGTCACATGTATCCAGCTCATCAGCATTGCTATCCCATCGCATTGCCTCGCCATAGCTAGTAGGCACCTGGGCCTACTCCAGTATCCATGTGTATTCATGTATATTCAATTTTCTTGTGACATTGATCTGACTAATGATGCAACGTTTCAGCGCCTGGTACTGGCAAGTCAACGAGCAATGTTCAACGCATCTCAGCTGCTCAAATCAACAGTGACAGTGGATCTGAGGATCAAGAGGTCATGCTTGCACCCAGAGGTATGTATCTTCACATGCCATAAGCTGTCAAGCTTCAACTAACCTTACCATGTTCTAGTCCACTCCAAACCTCATGTTAGCCTAGGGACTACAAAGGTGAAGATTTTCTGGTATCAATATGTTGAAGTTGACATGATCTTAGCACTGCCAGGTCCCTTCTCACACTGGCAGTTTAGAAGTCAACAACGAGGTAGCGTCCGATGAGAAATCGGACTCTGCTGTTGACAGTGAAACTGAGGATTTGCAGTCTTTTGAATTGGATGAGGACAATCTTATGCATGTTGATAGCAAGACTTTACAGAAGATGCTAGCTGATGAGGTGAGTTGACTTGTCTATATTTCAATCATTGATTACTTAAGGCTCATCTCTCTAGCAACCTGCCATCCTTGAACACAAACAACATTCTTCTGCTCAGGGTTTCTTTGACGATCTTGATCTTGATTTTGACAACACTCAGGAAGGGGTAGCTTCATCCGAAAATGATGTCGACATGCTCCTTGTTACTGAACGTTCTAGCCATTGCTCTTCAATGTCAAGTCATTACTCAGTTCCACCTACAACTGACTCAGATCAGGACATCGTGAAGCCTGAATTAGATGAGGAAAGTGATGAACCTGATCGGCGCTCTGTATCAGTGGTACATGGACACATTTTGGCACCATAGTAGTTAACTGCAGATTTCATTCCTTTTAGAATATGATTCGACATGGTAAGGTGTTCCTTGCTGAAGTGTGTTTGCTTTTAGTCGAGAATTATTCATCACTGACAACCATTTTGACTACATAGAAACTGAGTGTCCAGTGAAGTGTCCCGCTGAAGTTCAAGGAGAAGAACTCAAAAGCTGCGACTACCAACTTGGAATAGCCCACGCACGCCACCTTAGTTCTCCCTCCCATGGGTAAAGGTCGTCTACTCACAGAACAACATTGTTTTATCAGACAAATTGTCCAAGGTGCAATCACTGCGCTCACTAGGCAAACTCTCCTTGACGATGCATTTATTGATGCAGACAAGAAAGTCAACTATCATTGTGTACTTTTATTGCAGGCAGCCCGCAAAGTTAGATCAACTTTTTTTCCCGCTGGGGATATCTATGACTATCTCAAAATTGATACGCAATTCTGTGACGCTCTTGGTAAACTGGTATGTGGTTGATAATTAATCATATAATTACTGACATATCTCATAGGTTACTGATCATCTCCCTGTTATTCGAGGCCCTGTCAAGACAAATGCCTCAGTAGAAATAGCGGCGTACGAGCTGGGTGTAGGTTCGAGGTGCATAGAATGTGTTGAGGCACTTTACGATTGCAAGGTGTACATATTCCCTGGATCTTGGACAATTGACCCAAAGATGAAAAAAGAGGTATGATCTTCTAATTTACATTGCTTTGTCTAATATATTTCACCACAGCAATGGAAATATAAGGCGGACAAACCTTTTTTTATCTCGGTAATTTCTGACGTGCTAAGGTTGAGCTTTTTCAACACCCCACGAGCACCTGGTTATTTGATCCTTTCAGACTGTGTTTCAAGCTTAGATGGCCACAATGAACCAGAGCTACCATTGGGAATAGTTGCACTTGCAGGAACTGGGGTATGTCTTGTTCCCACATGGTAACCCCTTTCTTCAATGCCTTGACCTTTGTTTATAGATATATGCTGCTCTGTACAAATGGAAAACTGGATCAAAAGTTGCTGCCAAGTTTGAGGGCAATGTTTTTGCTACAATCTACAAGGCACTTTGCAGGAATCTCGAGGGAATCAAGGCCCAGAATATAAAAGTGTACCATGCAATCATGTCGGAGCTCTACCTGCATGTGATGTAAGTCTGTCCTCGCTAGCCTTTGCCTTGTTTACTGAAGAGCTCCTTTAGCAAGAAAGTGAATACTGAGGAAAGTGAAGATGCTCTCGAGCTTATGGATCTCAGCAGCTTCGTATGATCAGATTCCACATACCCATCTCATACCCTATTTACTGATGGTGTCTGTCTTGTCTTGTTAAACCTCATAACTCATTACTTGCTCATTACATTATTTATCATCTTTAGTTTCCACAAT
Source organism: Tricholoma terreum (assembly GCA_003316345.1). NCBI lineage: Eukaryota > Fungi > Basidiomycota > Agaricomycetes > Agaricales > Tricholomataceae > Tricholoma > Tricholoma terreum. The sequence continues at coordinate 3,714 of QFEU01002030.1, forward strand.
CATTTTTTTGCCATAATTGAACTTGTCTGAAAAGCCTAGAAATCTGACAAATATTGACTTTGAAGGTGTAAATTCCCAAAAATTTGCACTAAAGAATCCTGCTTTAGACATTACTCTGCGAAGGACCAGTTTAAAATTTACTAATGCAGGGAATTTCAGTAATCGCCAAAAATCCTATTTATATGACAAATTGTAGGTAAAGTAAAACAAGTTTCTACTAATGGATGTCCATTTGTAAATGAGATTTTTCCTGATGTCTGGTCACTCTGAGCTATAGCATACATCTATTTTAAGGTGTGGGAAACAGGTGGAAAGCCTGTTGTATTCTTTATGGTAATAGTGGTCTACCAGGTGCTTGACCAATACTCTCAGTGTATGCCAACAAACTGCTGTGGGCTTGTCTTCTTCATTGCTGGTTGCATTCTGTCCCTCTCTTTTGTCACTGTACAAGCTTTCCTTCATTCACTATTCTGGATACACTAGCCTGACTGTCTCTAACAGAGGCATGTTGATGTCCTGGAGCAAGTCTGTGATGCCAAGATCCATCAGAAGTGATAGCTTTCTTATGCTGCACCACAGGACATGATTTTTCAATGGTGATGGCAGCTGGATACCATGCATGCCTAGTACAATCTCCTCAATCTCGAATAATAGACAATGAAATTGGCCCATGTCCAGCTCTGTGTGTTGTGTTTCATTTTCTTCATGATGTAGCAGGGGGTGCTGGTCATTAGCTGCTTTATGCTCCCACAAATATGCTTTCAGTGAAATCAATGATTTGGGTGTCACATAATTGTAAACTGGCTTTTTCAAGTTTTGATGCATCTAGCTTTGTAATGGGGCTGGATTGAGGTGAGTGATATGTGGATGTCATGCTTGAAGAAGCACCTTCTATAATTGCATTTGACCTGTTATGTTATCAGATATCTCCATTAGAAAATTTAATTATTACCACAGTCAATGAACACCACACAAGTTACAAACATAGAGAAGTACTATATCATCTTGATGATCACTTTACATCATGCATCATCACAGAATCTGGTTGTGTATGGTATCATGATGGCATATTCACTGGCCACCAGATGGAGGATGAAGGCAGCATTGTTCTGAGTTCTCAATTTATTGACAATGAGGTCTGTTTAACATGGGCCCAGTGTGTGTCTCATCCGATCTATCATTGCCACAGCAAGGTCTACGAATAGAGGCAGATCTCAGATCTCTGCTAGAATGTGATCCTTGGCCCCTATCATGTTCTGGTGGTCTTGGTTTTGCTGAATAGGGTGGAGTTCATGAGCTCCTTTTGTTTGGTCTCACCTAAGGGGGGCAAACACCCATGTATGCACTTAGTTCATGTGTAGATTACAGGACCAAAACAGATGTATTAGCATATTAAGTTAATGAAAAAATAGAAACATCATAGAAATATCTCTCTCCTTGGTGTTTGGTTCCTTATCATCTGGAAGTTGTACAGTTACCTATATTGCAGAGAACTCGGACCTGCCATGCACAGCAATGGTCCACTAGCTCAAGCAGATCTCAGATCTCTGCTAGCATGTGATCCTCAGCCCCTATCATGTTCTGGTGGTCTTGGTTTTGTTGAATAGGGTGGAGTTCATGAGCTTCTTTTGTTTGGTCTCACCTAAGGGCAAACACCCATGTATGAACTTAGTTTATGTGTAGATTACAGGACCAAAACAGATGTATTAGCATATTAAGTTGATGAAAAAATAGAAACATCATAGAAAATATCTCTCTACTTGGTGTTTGGTTTCTTATTATCTGGAAGTTGTACAGTTACCAATACTTACGAAAGGCAGATAGTGCAAGGATGAATTTCAGAAATCTGACTCGGAAAGTTTTATTTCCTTTTGGGTATATTGCCATCAACTAGTGTTTGAAAGTCCAGTCCTATAGACTGCAAAAAGACCGCAAACTGGACTGGACTGCAACTGCAGTCCATAGACCGATGGTTGCCAGTCCATCCATCTCAGAGACAAAAAGACCGGTCCAAACCGGACCAAATAAAGCGGTTGCAACCAGTCCTAGACCGGTCTTAGCACAGCCACATATTTACCCACTTTAAACTCCCAAAAACACTGCCCGAACACTATTTTACATGGTTTTTAACAAATTTTCATAGTGTATTCAATGTTTTTGTCTTTGAATGGCTTTTGTGATGTGTTTATTGATGTTTACTATTTATATATGACTGTAGTGCATGTACATTAATAGTTTATAACCATATTTGATTGCAAAATGTTGCAAAAAACTCGGTCTAGACTGGTTGCAATGCAGTCTGGACTGGTCCATGTTGCAACTGGTTTAGACTGGTTTAGACCGGTTTTTTGCGGTCTTCCCGTGGTCCGGTCCGGTCTTTTCGATTATTTCCTTATTAGGCAACCGGTCTACGGTCCGGTCTATCCAAAAATAGGTCAAAAAACCGGACTGGACTGGACTTTGAAACACTACCATCAACACTATTCAGCAGGTTTTGACACAACAGTTACAATGCCAAAGTTGTCCACTGCACAAGTTTGTGATGACAAAACATTTATAGATCAATATATATTGTTTAAGTACATGTATTAAAGTGTTAAATTATATACCATTGTGTGAGAGAGGCTACTAAGAAAGAGAAAGAGAGACCCCTCCAAGGCTCCAACTCGCATTTCACATGAGGGAGGCTGTGGGTTGCACAGAGAGGGGCACCACCACAGCTGGTGGCTCCTCTTTGGCACTGGAGGCTTGTCATTGCTGTGAGTGGCTGCATGTGGTTGTTGGGGGCTCCCCTCACTACTGGTGGTCTCTCCTTATTGGTGGCAGTTTGCTGTTGTCATTGAGGGCCTGTCCTGGCTGGTGGCTGTCCCTCATCAGTGGTGGCATATCCTCGCTAATAGTATGCCCCCCTCGCCAGTAGTGGGTGTCAAAGTTGTATTCTTGTAGTATGGAAATCCATTGGAAATGTGCATATTTTCTGAGGGATAAAACAAATGGGACTCAACTTCAACTTATAAGAAGTTGTGCCTTTCTCCTTGACTCCAGGTGTCCCTGATTTCTAGAGTCAGATGGGTACACAGAAATGTGCTGGGTCTGTGACGTGGAATGTGCAGCAGGAAGAGAGTGAGGATGAGTAGGAAGTACGACTTGAACTAAGTCTTGAGTCAAAGACTTTAGTTGGTGACTTCTGTCAATATTCAAACTAGAGAAGCTCCACCTAATGTGAGAGCTTATATACTATGTACAAATGGTTATACAATAATCTAGAGTCTACTTTACTACTGACTTAGTAATGTTATTAGTCAGTAGGTCAGCAAACGCACTCTCTGAAGCCTAGAAAGTTTTACCTTGTTTCTTTTCTCCAAGTTGAATCACACTGCATTGCAGTGCAAGGCTGTGCATTCCAAGTGTGTATCTGTCATGTGTGATTTCTCCACTTGGGTTTCTGTGGGTTTGCGACGCAAATGTGTAGCTAAGGATCCGGTTGTGACAGTATTTCCCCCTTAGTGCTGAGTCTTCGAGGCACGTGCTTGTTCATAATCCAAATTTGGAAATTTGATTTTTTCATCATCTACCACCATCATCCATCACAACAACTGCATCCATCCACCGCCAACTTTCATCAAAGTGCTGTCCTCTTTGAAACAGACCGCTGCTGACCTGGAGGCTGAGTTGGCCACGATGGAGGAGGAGGAGGCTGCCAAGGCTTGTTGCAAGGAGGAGCGTGAGGAGAAGAAGAGGAGGCTGGCAGAGTTGGCTGAGGCCAAAAAAGCAGAGGAGGTGGCATGGCTGCTGTTCGCAATGCAAAATGGCATGCGGACATGCAGGGGGAGGGCAGCACAGCACCCACTGCCAAAAAAGCCAGGGCCACCAAGGTTGACGACAATGAGGAGGTGGCGGCGGTCTCGTGCTGCAAGTGCATACTTTCTTACATGATCTTTTTCTTTTTCTAACTTGTACTAGATGTAATTTGCAGAAAGTGGAATGCGTACGAGCTGTGGGTTCACATGGCAAAACCTGCAAAATCTGTCTCAAGGTCAAGCAGAGGTGTGAGGCAGTGTGGGGGCAGGTCATGGTGGGGTTGAGCAGGATGCCTGCCCTCAGTGTGGAGGCCATGGGCCTATTTGAGAGGCTGGTGGTTGGGGTGGAGAAGATGGGGTCAGAGTTGATGGTAGTGATTGCAGGTCCAGTTGCAGCAACTGGAAAAAGACTGCAACCCAACCCAACTGCAACTGGTAGCAACCCAACTTCCAGTTGCAGTTGCTGGACTCGGAGTGATGTGTACAACCGGTTGTGGGACCGGTTGCAACCGGTTGCTAATGCGTCACATGTCACAGTAGGTTTCCTGACCAAAACGAGCCCTGGAACATCCAAAACGGTCAAGAAATGAGCAAGTTATGATCAAAACGAATATTCTACTCATACTTTTGGTTGTTTTACTTGATTCTTTTTGTAGTACAAAACACCAGGACATGGAAGTTCATTTTCTGCACCTAAAAACACAGGTTGTAACCGGTTGCAACCAGTTGCAGTTGCAGTTGCTGAGAATCTTGAATTTCTGCAACCAGTTGCAGTTGCAGTTGTTCATTTTTGGGTCAAAAAACCGGACCCGACCGGACTTTCAAACTCTAGTTGATGGCAATGAACACATGGTTGGCAAACATTGAGGACGTCCTGTGTGAGGGAGCAAAGGATGAGGTGGAAGAGATCCAGGACCAGGCTCTTGGTCGGATCTGGCTCAACACATGGGTTGATGAGGATGTCGAGGAGGAAGTTGGGGGGCTGCAGGAGGAAGTCATGGAATATGCTGAGTTCCTCGAGTTGTGGCGGGTGGAGGTTGAGAAAGAAAAGGAGACTGAGATGGAGAAGGATGACACAGGGGAGAGTGAGGTGGGAACAGGGGTGGAGTAGGTGGCAGAAATGTGCAGGTCTGCATGGTAAAGACCCAAAAAATGTAAATAACTAAAAACTAGATTTCTTTGTTTTGAAACTTGAAGTAAAGCATAAGTAGAAAATGAAAAGAAACTATAACGGTAATGGACCAGGTTTGCATAGGTAACGCATGTGGAAATCAGATATGAGCTCTTGGGCGTGGTCGAGTTCCGTCGCTGGTAACCAAGAATTTTCTTCATTGGTGCCTTCGTAACCTGTCTGACAGATGAAGTATAGAAGTTTACATCTCCTATGGTTGTCGATCTTGGAGTCCAAGATTTCTGCTATCTTGTACTCAAGTTCATCATCAATCTCGACAGGCGGAGGTGCAGGTTGCACTCGATTAGGAATTTGGTTTGGGGTTTCTGGTTCCAATTGCAAAATGTGAAAGACCAGGTGAATTGCACACATATGCTCAGGTAGCCGTAGTGTAAATGAATGTGTACTAGGTTGGGTGATAATTTTGTAAGGTCTGAGATATTCTTCAGAGAGCTTCTTGGAGGGTCTAGTAGTATGGATATGATCAGCATTAACAAAGACCTTTTGACCTATATGGAAAGTGGGTGCAGGATGCTGTCGGCGATCCACAGGTTGCTGGCAACACTTTTGTGCTGCAGACATTTGAGTGCAGAGTTCTGCGTGAAGTTCTTCTAAATCCACAACAAACTCTTGAGCTTGCTGTGAAGCGATTTCCTGTTCAGGATACACGGTAATGTTTGGGTGGTATCCTTTGTCCATGTAGAAAGGCAATACTCCGGTAGTAGCACTTGGAACATTGTTGTATGTAAATTTGGCTAAGGGTAGGAGTTCAGACCAATTATCCTGTTGATAATTGCAGAATATTTGTAAGTATTGTTTGAGGGTCTGATTAAGGTGTTCAGTCTGCCCATCTCCTTCCAGGTGATAGCCTGAGGTGAAGTGAATCTTCATGTCCAAGGCTTCACCTAAAGAGTGGAAAAACACGGAAACAAACTTGGAACCGCAATCGCACGTAACATGCATGGGTACACTGTGCTTCGAGACAACATGCATAATGAATAACTTGGCAAGTTGGGGAGTGGTAATCTCATTCATGGTGGGAATGAAGATTCCTTGTTTCAAAAGGTGGTCGACTATTACAAGGATTGAAGTGTAGTCGGAAGATACGGGTAAGTGCTCTATGAAATCCATGGAAATAGAATTCCAAGGTCTTTCTGGCACTGGAAGTTGCTTCAAAAAGCTGTAGGGTTTATGCTGCGGTGCCTTTGAGTGTTTGCAAGTAGTGCAAGAATTGCAGAAATGTTCTACAAACATTTGGAGGTTAGGCCAAACGTAGTCACAGAAAATAAGCTGAAGGGTTTTGTTTTGACCAAGGTGTCCTGAAAGTATGTGATCATGCTTGTACTGCAAGACCTTAAGTGGAAGGTTGTTTGTGTCAGGAACATAGATGTGGTCATTGCATCATCATAATCCACTATCATCAATGGGTTGGATGTGCGCAGGGTTTGTGCAGCAGTAACAGGGTTGAGAGGATAGGATTCCTAGATTGAGTTATGGAGTTGCTCAATATCCATGATAATGGCTGAGTGAAGGATTGGGGTAGCAAAGTAAGTTGCCCTAAGTGAGGAAGTAAGTTGTTCTTGTGTGAACACAGGGCGCAGATTGCTTGGGTTTGCCGTAGCAAAGTCACTATTTCCCCCTTTGTGATAGACATCCCATCGTCTAGTTAAAGTGTCGGGCTTTGTGCCTAGCTTTCCTGGACAGAAACATATTACCATATTGAATTGAGAGAGGTACTCAGACCATTGTGCCTGATGTCAGGTAAGCAGTTTTGTGGTCGCAAAGTATTCCAAGTTTTTGTGGTTGGTAACAACGTCAATGGGAATTGCGCTGCCTTCAAGGTATTGATGCCAGTGCTTGAAGGCCTCAAATATGGCGAGTAACTCTTTATTGTGTGTGTCATAATTCAATTCAGCAGGATTGAAAGATCAGGAATGAAAAGCAACGGGGTGAATTTCTCCATCAGGAGTGAAGATGGAAAGTATAGCGGCTAGTGCATAATCCGAAGTGTCCGTTTTGACTACCATGTGAGAATCTGGAACCCAATGAGTGAGGATAGGGGAATGGGTAAATTGCTCTTTGAGGCGGTTGTATGCCATTCTACATTTCTCATCAAAATTCCAGGGCATGTGTTTGCGGGTTAACCATGTAAGAGGCATGGTGATCTCGGAATATCTGTGAACAAAGCGGCAGTAGAAATTGCAAAACCTAAGGAAGGACTGAATGTCCTTTACTTTATGAGGTTCAGGCCAGTCTAAAATAGACTGCACCTTATCCTGGGCCATGTGCAAACCGTCGGGTGAAAGAATGAAACTGAGATACTCCACAGTGTCTTTGTGGAATTCACATTTCTGTGCTCCCACATAGAGACCATGAGCGTGTAATCTCCAAAGGACTTCTTTGACATGCATGCGGTGTTGCACCATATCCTCTGAGTAAACAAGGATATCATTGAGGTAAACAATAATGCAGACATCCAGGAGATTGTGGAAAATGTTGTTCATGAAACATTGAAACATAGCAGGTGCATTCGAGAGGCCAAATGGTATGACTAACCATTCGTAACAATCATATCAGGTGTGGAAGGTGGTTTTCCACTCTTCTCCATTGGCAATGAGCACTAGATGATAAGCGTGGTGGAGGTCGATCTTAGTATACATGCAGCCTTTTCTTGGGGTGTCCAATAAATCAGTAAGCAAAGGTAGAGGATATCTATCTTTTCTAGTGATTTGATTGAGGCTGCAGTAATTGATGCAAAGCTGTAATTCCCCACTCTTCTTTTTGACAAAGAGTATGGGTGCTCCATGAGGGGATTTTGAGGGTCGGATAAAACCTGTGTTCAAGTTTTCGTCCATAAAGTTGCGAAGTGCCTCCAATTCTGAAGGGGATAGGGAGTACATTTGCCCAGGAGGTGGTGATGCACCTTCTTCCAATTCAATCTTAAGGTCGTAAGACCGATGAGGAGGAAGCGTATCAGCCTTCCTTTTACTAAAAACATCAGTGAACTTGTGATACTCTTCTGGGACTCTGGAAAGGTCCACAGGGAGTTTGGATTCAGAATGCGCAGCTTGTGCATGGCCAGAATCTGTTGTAAGGGATAGTTGGAATACTATGGATCCTTGTGCACACACAGCACAAATGTAGGCTGGAGCATTAATCAAGGAAATATGCGGTGGAGATGTGGATGGGGGTGGATTTACTACAGGTTCAGGTTCAAAGTGTGGAGATGTCATGGGTTTCCGCTCAGGGGGGTTGGCTAGGAGGGTTTCAAATGGATCAGACAGCAAAGCTGTTTCTCCTGGAGATGTCGAAGGTGCTTGACCTCTATGTTCAGCAGAACAGAACGAGATGTGGCCTGTAAACCAGTCAATCAATGGATTGTATTGTTTCAGCCAATTATAACCAAGGACTGCTGAACAGGAAGAGTCTAGCGATGTGACATAAAACTGGATGACTAGTGTAAGACCAGTTGGAAAAAGTATTGGAATTTCCGCTGCTTGCAAAATGATGGAATTGCAAGTTCCATCAAAAAGGTGGAGTCTGATGGGTGGGACCGCAGTGGTCAGGATTTTATGGTTCGAAGTGAAAGTCATATTGATGAAGCAGTGTGAGGAACCTGAGTTGACAAGGGTTTTGATAGAGAGTGACTTGGAAGGGATTGTAAGGTTGACATAAAGGGAACCAGGATCAGAAAGAGCGGATGCATTGAGTCGGACAAATTTCACTATGTGGTCAAGGTCAACACAACCCTCAGCCTATGCAGCTTCTTCCCAAGGGTTGCTGACTACCTGTGCTATATGACCTTTCTCACTGCAATAAAGGCAAAGGCCTTCCTTTATGTGGTGTTCACGTTCTTCACTAGTGAGCTTACCATTTTTGCCCACTTTGTTGGGGTCCCTGAATTTCTCTTTGGAATTCTTCAGGGATGATTTGTGCGAAGCATCGGATTTCGATGGGTTACCCGAATAAGATGCATTGTGTTTGGAGGTACTTGGATTATTGCTGGATGCAGGTTTAGAATCCTTCTTAGGAGAAGCCTTACTCTCGTGACTGGCTTCTTCCTTCATCATCCAGTAAATTTCATCAGCATCTTGCATCTTCAAACACAAGGCAGCAAGTGTCGTGGGTTTACCACCACAAAGAACTTTGGTGTGCAAGTGCAACAGAAGTCCACGGAAATAGTGCATGGAAAGCGCAGACTCATTCCAGTCTAGTTTCGATGCGAGTTTCCAAAACTCCATATTGTACTTGATGATGCACAAATGATCCTTCATTGTCAATTCCATGAGCGCCTTCTCAGTGTCACCAACTGGATCGTGTGGGCCAAAATTAGATTTGAGCTCATTGATGAACATCAGGAAGTCCCACATCCAGTGGGCGCTGTTTGTCAGGTCCATCAACCCAGGCTCAAACCAATTAATTGCTGCTCCCTTCAGATAAGAAAGAATGAATAAAATCTTCTTCTCATTGTTGGAGAACACATGTGGTCGATCTCAGAAATGTAAATTGCAAGACACTAGGAAGTCTCACAGTTTGCGCAGGTCAGAGCCATCAAAAGTGTCGGGCTCCCAAACTTTAACCTTTTCCGGTGTAGGGGCAGAGTGCAGCTGGCCTAATGTGCTTATGCCAGCAGCAAGGTTTGACATTACTTCAAGGAACCTGTTGTTCCTGCTTCTGGGAGGAGGAATGTCCTCAGGTTCTTTGTTGCTGGAATTATCATGTGGGTCACCATACCACTGTCATCACCATGATCTGGGTTAGGTGGTTCTTCTGGGTGATCCTCTGTGTTATCAATATATTCTAAGGGTGTAGGGGCACAGTTTTCTTTGGTGTTCTCTGCTTCCATATTAACAAAAGCATTGGTGTTCACATGGGTTATGCGCAATGTAGCTGCTTGATGTGTGCTGATAGATTCAGCACTGGAACCTATTGGTCAAAAAACCGATGATGGGTGTGTGGAAGTGCCAAATGTAGTAGCACGTTGCACAGGGGTCAGGGAAGATCTATGTTGCACCAAAAACGCAGCATGTTGGAAGTTTCAAGTCATCCGAGAATGAGTGATTGTCATATTGTCAAATATATCAACATGTATGTGCAGGGTGAAGGGAAGTCAAGAGAAATGTGAGTTTGAATATACTGTCAAAGTCATATTCTCGTAGTGCAGAAATCCATCAGAAATGCATATATTTTCTGAGGGATAAAACAAATGGGACTCAACTTCAACTTATAAGAAGTTGTGCCCTTCTCCCTGACTCCAGGTGTCCCTGATTTTTGGAGTCAGATGGGTACACAGAAATGCGCTGGGTCTGCAACATGGAATGCGCAGCAGGAAGAGAGTGAGGATGAGTAGGAAGTAAGACTTGAACTAAGTCTTGAGTCAAAGACTTTAGTTGGTGACTTCCGTCAATATTCAAACTAGAGAAGCTCCATCTAATGTGAGAGCTTATATACTATGTACAAATGGTTCTACAATAATCTAGAGTCTACTTTACTACTGACTTAGTAATGTTATTAGTCAGTAGGTCAGAAAACGCGCAGTTTCTCTGAAGCCTAGAAAGTTCTACCTTGTTCCTTTTCTCCAAGTTGGATCACACTGCATTGCAGTGCAAGGCTATGCATTCCAAGTGCGTATCTGTCATGTGTGATTTCTCCACCTGGGTTTCCTGCAGGTTTGCGACGTGAATGCGCAGCTAAGGATCAGGTCGTGACACCCACAAGCAGTTGCTCGTGAGGCTGGGTTGGGTGGTGTGGTCATTGGGCCACTGCCAGCTAGTCACAACCTCAATCTACTCTATGAGCAGTTGTTCATAGGGCTTGGAGTGGGTGCTGGGTCAATGTTCCACACTGGGGGTGGATGCTATGTATCACTGGCAGTGACATGGCATAGAGAGGGGGGTTTGCTGGTGCTAACCTGCCAGATGTCCCCCTCCACAGGTCTCCTAGCACCCCTTCTGATCTCTTAAGCCTAACTGAGACCCTCACATCCTGTTTGGATGTGGATGGGTGGATGTGGGTTGTACCATGTCAGCAGCTGTCATTACCAGTAGTATAGATCCTAAAAATAAAAAATTACAGTTAGTTAGCTTAGCACAAGAAGAAATGAACAAAAAAGACATACCCTAGACCCCAAACAACAGCAATGTCATTTGGGTTTATATTATGTCTGAAATGGGTCATCTGCAGCCACTCATGGCTCTTGCAGGCATAGTAGTGGGTGTGAGAGTGGTGAGGGTTGGTGATGATGGAGTTGTGGTGGTGGTAGAGCATTGAGGGAGTGGCAGCATTGTGGAGATGTGTCAGAGCAGACTTTGAAAGAACAACAAAAATGGGACATGAAAATGAAAGTTAAAAATGAGCATTTTTGCAAAATGGGGGGACCATCATTCTGTAAAAATGCTCATTTTACTGCCCATTTTTGTATTGATTCTTGGTAGCATTTTCAAAAAGGGGATAAAAAATGAAAAGTGAAAATGAACTAAAAATAAGCAAAAAATGTCTACTGTGAACAACCCTAATGTCAAAATCAAATTGGTGTCAAAAATGATGGGTGGGAATCAGAGTATGTCAGGTTAGGCCTAAGAACTGGACAAATGGGTGGATGGATGGTGGATGACACTGGTGCAAGATGGAGAAGTCATGAATTTTTACAGTAGGCTTTTGAAATTCAGATTCAGGTATCATCCAGCAGAGATTAATCAAGCTTCAATACAGATTAAGAGAGCTTGTCAGGGCTTATAACCTGTTGAGATGACACTATATAACACTCAGCTTATGTCTCTGACCATTAGTTCTTGAGATATTGCTTGCAAACACACAGTTGGCAGGGGTCAATCTAACTCTCATGGATGTCAACCAAAAAATAAATAAATTGTGTGGAACTCTAGAACTCAATTAGTAGTATAAGATAGACTGCAGAATCATGCCAAAATGTGGCATGGTTGTTGAGGAATGGCTTGCAGAAGATTTCCCATTGAAAATAGATCAAAGTACAAATACAACCAAATTTACAAGTTGTGCCAGTTGCTAGGGACATGTTAATCCAAGTCAAGTTCAAGTTTACATAAGCAAAAAAAGTTTAATGTGGCCCATGGCTGGTTTGAGGAGGACCCCTGAATATGCCCCCTAAGGCCTGATCAAAAAAGTGCCCTTTTTGCAGATTTTTATCTGGACCACTTTTGACCAATTTTTATCCAGGTGTGCACCTGGCCTCTGAAATATCCAGGTTTTATCCGGATTTTGTATCAGGCCTCCAAAAAAAGCCAAAAAAGCTGAAAATCATGTGTTTTTTTTCCCATTTCATAGGGCATGTGTGCATTTCTATGTTATATATCTACATACCTGACAGACATCAATTACCCATCCCATCATCAAATTCTTCATCTGCTGTGGCCTTTTGTGCACCGAGAGCTTTGAGGGCACATTGTAAAGCAGGAAGTTGTTCTGTCAATTTTTTAAATAGAGTAACATCCAATTGACAGATCGAAAAACCCCTTGAGGTGGCTGAGTTTGGTGGGGACCGGAGAGCACAGAGAAAATTCCATGATGGAAGTGACATATACTTGCAAGTGTTGGAGCGCTTGGGGTACTTCTCTAAAGTGAGGGCCAACCATGTTTTCGAAGGCTTAAATAGACATGTAGGAAACTCCCAAGATATTGGAAAAGTCTGATACCCATGCATGTGTACCATGACTGTTCTTGCCCCCAGTTTTTGCATAGATGCTTGGAACTGTTCATCAATCAGTTTTTCATCATTTAGCTTTTTACAGTGTTTTTTAACCTTTTCCAAGCATAACCTGACCATCAAGAACAATGAAGCCAAATGTACTAGCAGTTTGTAGAGTAGAGTGTAATGGTGAGAGAGAGTTTACTCTAGCTTTGTAAAGCTCCTGAGGTAACCCATGCTTCTTACAAACATCAATTCTTGTCTTCAAAAGCTAGTCATAATTGATAATTCGTTACTTCGGAGAAAAATTCCCTGGTGGCAAATCTAACATTGTTCTCGTTGTAGTGGTAATATCTCGTCATCATCCAGAACTTGGTGAACTGACATCAGTTAATGCTGACACACTGCAGTTGACAATGAATGTATAATTTTGGGTTCTTCTTGATGCGCTTCATTGTATAAGAGACCATGCTGTCGTGTTGACTTTTCTCTTTTTCATATCTACATTACCATAACTGGACGCAACACTGGTTTGCGCCAGACTCCTAGCTGCACAAGCATATACAAATCACTTATCTACCTGTCACATGTCAATAATTTATCTGGACTTGATCTGGCCTCTCATGCTGGGTTGGATTTTAATCCAGCTCAATTTTGATCTGGATCAAGATCAGGCCTTATAGGGTATATTCGGGGGTCCTGTTTGAGGACCCTTGACTATAGGTGAAGACCCCTGATCCTAAAAAAAAAAAATTGGCCATTGAGGTTTGGATAAAAATGTCGGTAACCTATCATTCTTGTCCGGATAAAATAAGGCATATGCAAAAATTTTCGACTTTTGTCCAGACTTTAGAACAGGCCTCAAAAATCAATATTTTCATTCGGATAAGCTGGATTAGGCCTCCAAAATGCCTTGAATTTGCTGGCTTGCACACTAGACCAAAGGAACCTTGTCTTCTAAGTCACTAGACATCAGTAAGTTACTGATGTCTCATCATGCCTGAATTGGCAGCATGCATTGGGTGTCATATATGTCATAGTTGTCACATTTTTGCAACATCTTTTTTTTTTAAATCATAATTTGAAAATGTTGTCGAAATCACACTGCGGAACTTGAACACGGGCTAAGGACATTATTATAATTCAACAAAAGAATGATACAGTACAGACTCAAACCAAGAGACTAGACATATACAGTCAGCCATAGCGCCGTTGATGTTCGGATAATGATCAAGCCTCAAGTCAGATGCAAAAAATCCGTTTGGATAAAAAATCAGGCCATCACACACATTTCGATGATTTCGTCCAGATAAAATTAAGCATAGGCCAAAATTTTCATCAAAATTTGTTCAGATGGCAAGGAGGCATCTCCACCTATAATCAAGGGTCCTCTGGTTTGGAGTCTGGGTGGATTAGTGAAGAATGCTTGCAACATAGAAATATATGTCACATGGGCCCAAAATGATTCAAAGTTGATGGCAGCGCATAAGACCATGTTCGGGAACACAAATTTGAGAAACTTCACATGTATTGTCATCCCTGCCGAGCAATGCCACCCAGCCTGGGAATGTGATGGGGTGTGACACCCTTATCAGCAACTTGAATCAACAATCAACGAAGTTGCCATTCGTTTCAACGATTCACCTCAGGGCCATGCAAACTCGCCTCTCATCCAAAAGCCTGTCAATCCCTGATGTTGACCCCACTGATCCTCTTGTCAATCCTGCTGCTGATCCCCTTGGGGATCTGAACACTCAGTGCATCTGGTCAGCAGAAGAAGATGAGTGTTTGATTGTGTTTTTGTGCGATAACAAGGATAAGCAGGTGGATGGTGGTAACTTTAGAGGTGTTGTCTGGACTGATGCTGCCAGGCATATGGCACCATACTGTAAGAGGGGGGGTGTAAAGACTGTGAAAGCGTGTCAATCCAAATATGCACGGGTACATATTTCTTTCACAATTTTCAAGACTTCAACTGACCACTCTTCAGTTATGGGCTTCATACAACATGGTCACAACTCTGAAGGGGCTCTCTGGATTTTCATGGGATGCTGAATGAGGGATGAATATTGGTGTAGATGACAAGTGTGCATGGGACGAATATATATTGGTATGCCTCTATTCAATTGACTGAAGCATTCTGATTGTGACTGCTAGAAGCACCCCAGTGCCAAGTCTTACACACATAAGGGTTTCGCACTCTATGATCATATGGCCCCACTTATGCCCAGCCTTGGAAAGGGTAGCTATGCCTTCCGTCCATCACAACAATCCCGGGGTGCTGCCAGCATGATGCTGATAGATCAACAACTGCCTGAATTGGATCGAATGGATACTGGCTATATGGCTACTTATACTCCCCCTCTGAACACTGACAACAATGACCCTGGCCCTCCCCCTTCATCACCACATCCACCATCATCACCACTGTGTGTAACCCCATCTGCTCCATCCACCTATGCTGCGTCAACCTCTGCCTCTGCCATATCTACATCCACCTCTGCGAAGCACAAACAGTCTGCGCTTGATGCTAGTCAGTCTTCATCACTCAAAAAGGCTCATCCAGCCACGCCAGTGATGTTCAGCGCAGTTGCACTAGATGGAATCAAGGAGACCCTAGTTACGTTCAATAACACTATTGAGCATACTCTCAGGCAACCAGACCGTGTTCGTGCTGACACTTTGCCAGAGTGATGCTCGAAAGCCATGGACCTCATCCAGGAACAGGAGGGTCAACTGGATGATGAACAGCTTGTTGCACTCATCGACCTTTTTCAACAGAACACTCAAGCGTGATACGCTACGCAAGATTTGGGTTCAAAAATGTCTGGTTGAGCTTGGTTTCTCTAAACCTCCTAAAGTACAAGTATAACAGTATGCAACATATGATACATTCGATCTTCATACAATTCTGACTGTAATCATGCTATTCCCCTATGTCTTAGCTCCTCCTGATACTGGATCCACATATGGCGTGCAATGCCATCCTTCCTTGTCTCTGCTGAGCGCTTCTCGTTTAACCTTGCAGGTCCTGTCACCAATTCTCCTTCACGTGCCCCAGGTTGTGGATCCTCTATATCATCTGTAATGTAGTCATTGATCTCCTCTGCATCATACTCGCGAATGAAATTATGAATTGCTGCCAGCGCTGGTGGGATGTATGCCTGTACAGACATGTCTATGTCTGGGCTAGTTCTCAGAATTCTGAACCGGTTTTTGAGGATACCAAACATCCACTTGACAATATTGCGAGCTGATGCATGGCGAAGATTGAATAATTCTTCAGCATTGGCTGGACTATAGGTATAGAAGTGTAAATTAGATAACAAAGAGACTGTAATTAAAAATGCCACATACCGAAGTTCTGCATGGACCCATTCAGCAAGGTGGTACCGTACACCCCGAAAAGGAATAAGGAGTGCAAGGCAGATAGGAAAACCTGCGTCTGCAAGATAATATCTACCAGGTGGAACCCTCATATCAGTGATACGGGCATCATTAAACATTGTAGAATCTGAAACAGATCCCTCCCAGCCACTGAAAATATATACAAATCTGTGATTGAAATTGCATGCAGCAAGACAGTTCTGGGTTACGCGCCCTTTGCGGTCACGAGCAATGGAATGTTGCTCTGCTGTACCAGAGCAGTCAAAATGTG
>QFEU01002031.1:0-10574 GCA_003316345.1 Tricholoma terreum
GATCGCATCGTTTGGGCCCGTGTTGTGTCTATTCAGTTCGTTTGCAGGTGTGGGTGGACATGGGGGCTGGGGGAGGGTGTGGGAGGAGTGGGAGGAGTGGAGATGGCGGTGGAGGGTGGGAGGGAGGCGGCGGCGGTTCGTCGTGGTGGTGGTGGGAGGTGATGAGCTGGCAGTGATGGGTGATGCGGCCACATGTTTGTAATCACATGATGCGCCAACCCTATGTCATGCACATATACTGCTCACCGGGAATGGCACTGTAGTCTGATGGTTATATTGTGTATGCTGATTACGCATCTCACGTGAGCTTGAGGGTTCAATCCTTGCTCCACCCATTTGATTTTTCTATTATTAAGTAAGGACAGTCTGAGCTCGGACTGTCCTAGGATTGTCCAGGTACTGGTCCGAGATTAGTCCAAGTAATTGTTCGGACTTTACTAGGACGAGCTCGGACTGGACATCTCAATTTGGCAGAAATCTCAGCCAGAAAAAGTCCAAGCAAAGTCCGAGTGTCCGAGCGGAGTCCGCTCGGATTAGGGGGGGGAGAGTAAAGACCTCACCACCAGGGCGTTTCCACAGGAATCCTCAATCAAATGGATCTTTGCGTGGTTCAGCGTTCCATACTGCTCTCGCCATTCAACTAGAAGACAGTAAGCTATCTAAGAGGCAAATATGAATCCAAGTACATACTGTCTGACCACTCGACGATTCGCAATTCCTTGTCCTTGAGTAACTGAGCGAGCTTTGCGAGCACATCAGGGTTTGCTGTTGATGGGTTAAAGCCCATGCCGGGAGCTTTGATGGTTGCGGGCCAGTTCAGTAGGCGAATTTCATTATCGTGGAGTAGGCGTAGGAATGACCCCCAGCTAATGCATTGCAAGTTATGAGAAAGGACAGTATCTGAAAATCAACAGCAATAAGTCACTAATAGCCACACAAATCAAACGACCCTCACTGATCAATGCCCTCATCTCCTCCGAGATAGCACGTTGGTTATAATCTCGGTTGTTGCTCACCACCCAGGATTTCCTTTTGGTCCTATGACTGGTGCCATGTGCATCTTGTTCTGTGTCATTTGTGCCCTGCTCTGTATCACTAGCATCGCTGGCACCTTCCCCAATACCACCACCTGATTCACCATCCTGCTGCGATGAACCCCTAAGTAACGTGCCAACTAACGACGAGCCTCCACCAGCCTGAGGAAGTGAATGTACTCTGTTATATAGATCATTAGACACAATCAGAAGAACCTCAAGTAAGTACTACTTACTTGAGTAATGCTGTAAAGTGGTCAATTTCTTTATGGACATCGATTTGGTTGGACTCTATAAGCTGCCCGATTGCTTTATTTCCGTAGAACAATGCCGATTGTTGCACCGCTTGTGGGTCTGTTGATAACACCACTCCGATGATTGTAAGGTTCTGCCGATCAAAGAAAAGCTTTGACTGCTCCGAGAAACAAAATCGTCAGCATACTGTATCAAAAAAAAAAAAGCGGGAAAAGCATGTACTAATTCCTGGAATTGGGCACTTGCTTTGTGGATGAGCTTGTTCACTGACTCCCTGGGCAAGTTGTCCACCATTTCCATATCATTGGTCATCTTCTTGATGTAGGCTGCCTTTCCATCCACATCCAAAGTCAAGAATTTCTTTTGATATTGCTCTGCAACCCACTTGTTGCCAGTTGCCAGCAGATCACCTGGTAAGATATTCAGTAAATTACATCGGGCAAAGAAGTAAGAATACTTACCACGCTCAGTCTTGTAGGTCCCAAAGCATGCCATATGCACCTTGAACAAAGAGAACAAATTGCCCTTTCTTCCGAGCTTAATCTCAGGGAGTGCCTTCGAAAGTATGCTTCCCCTGGAACAAGAGTACTTTTGTGCCATGGAATCCACAAGCTTGTAGATGTCCGATCGGAGCTTTGCAATTTCAGCTTTCTCGGTAAGAGAATATCTACCCCGCTTGGTGTTACCCTGGGTGTCTTCATCTTCGTCATTGCCATCACCGCCGCCACAGTCGTCGTCATCCCCACCCTCATCCTCATCCTCATCCTCATCCTCATCCTCATCGTTGTCACTTTTGTTTCTGCCAACGAATCTGAGTATCCCTGCAGCCACACCTCCGCCCTGTGACTGGGCAATATGAGGCTGCCCAACCCGACGGGTTCTGTGAGTAGGAATGGGAGATCAGCCCCAGGGGTAGCGAGGCCTAGGAGTAATGTCGTCTTCATCCACTGCTTCTTTCTCCCAGTCCAACTCGAGGGCGATGTCTTCATTAGTCGTGTCATGCGGTGTTTTGCCGCGTCATCGAGATTTTCTGATCTTGGCGGCCTTGCCATAGCTACTCCCAGAAGGACTCGATACGCCATCCTGCACCATGGCATCCTGATCAGAATCTGTACTCGGCGGGGCACCCCGATTCTCGGTTTTCAACTCCAGTGGCCTTCTTCTGAGATCCTCCTTGAAGCACCCGGCTGGCGCACGAGGCACTGTGTATCCGTTGGGAATTGGGCGCCATGATCTGGTACTGGGATCAAGGATTCGGGTAATCCCGTCGTAGGGGGTGGGATGGCCAGAGACTAGATGACCTTTGTAGACAATCGGCGGTGCTTCTGTGTCAGACCTGTATGAAAATATATGGGATGCGTTGGGGTCAGGGACGAATTCATCGAAGAGACTCTCCTCAGCGTTGTCTGCATTGCGAAGGATCCCACTGAGCTGGTCATCATCCAATGCGTCAGCACAATATCCCAAATTGGTATGGCTCCCATAACTGATTGGTGTGATTGCTGGTCGATACCCCTTAGCGGTGACAGGTGGGAATGTCATGTGGTAAATGATGAGTGTTGACTGCTGGTTGGAAAGTGTGTCAGATGTACCGCCCCCTGCCCCCGTGAGGGCAGACAGACGACCAGCTCGTAGGGTGTCAAGTTCTTCACCACGTGTGATGATGTCAGGATGGAGTCTTGTTGGTGGACGTCGTGGAAAAGCGATGTCACTGGGCATACCAGGTCTAATGGTGTATGTCAGTTGTTGGTAAATCTCATGAAAATAATTCGCTTCAAGCGCAGTTTCATTCGACGCAGAGTCAAAATGAAGAAGCCACACTTATATTGACACTCGACACGAAGTCAAAATGCAATATTCCATTAGCTGTAGACACAAAGTCACGCAGTGGGAGGAAAAGGGAAATTACGATGTAGGATATGTACATACCTGGAGAGTGTATGCGACAGCGCATTCTTCATCCTTATTAATCCCTTGAGAGCACTTGATGACTGACCTCCAGGCCTGCTGGGTGAAGAAGATTATTAGGACAGAGGGGGTACATGGCGAAATGTCATACAAATTAATGTTGATGCTCCCATCAACGTCAGCAGAATGTGCGGCATCACTCGTCCTGGTTTGTGCGCCACTGGACACGGTCCTTTCCAATGGCCCCTTCCTGCTACCAGCAGACAGATCACCATTTGTGTTGCCTGAAGTCGGCTCTGCGTTGTCCGATGTCAGCTCTGCGTTGTCCGACGCTGGTTCTGCGGTTTCTGAGTCTGTTGTTGGTCTGAATGGGAATGAGTTATGGAACAAAACAACTATATGGTAAGTCAACATATGGTGCCGAAGGTCTCATTCTCGAAGCACAACTGTGAGTTGTGGGTCCTGTGTTGCTATTGCTAAGAAAATAAAATCAGCCCCCATTGCAAGTACACGAGACGAGAGTGTCTGGCAACGCGAAGTCAACCCCAACGGTCCCTCCATAGTGATACATGCATACCTGGGCTCAGTCTGGGAAAATTGAGGGTTAATTAATGAAGACAAGTGTTGAAGGAGCTTGACTTACATTGACCTGATCTTCAGCCCCACTTCTAACAGCTTGACCTTGACCAGTGGTGTGACCTCTGCCCTGTCCACAAGCGCGACGAGCAGAGCCAGATGTTCTGTGTTTCTTCGGCATAAGTTCAGGATCGTTTTGAAGATTTTGACAATGAGTGTGAGGGGGGAGGTAAGAGGTTACACGTTGTGGCAAGTTTTATAGTCCCTTGAACTGTTTGGAAATATTTATTAGTAGTGGGATGTTCATGATCGGCAACAGAATGATAGACGGAGCTGCACATAATTAGCGTCAGGGTCGTGGTATCTCGGAAAAGTGAAAGTGATCCGTGGCCCTCCAGTGCTGAGAAACATAGAGATTGAAGGGGTCTACACTTAGACTCTACAAAGAAGACGCAGTCGGTCAGTACAACCAGGGCTAGTGCTCTTAACAGTATCGAAAGGTATTGAGTCAGAAAACCGTATGGTGCCTGTCTGTGGAAATTCCGAAGAAGCTAAGGGTCGCATCAACCGATGTTGGTGAACAGTTCAGTCCCTAGATGCTAAAGGGTTGCATCAACTGACGTCAAAGTCAATAAATGGTATAAGGGCAAATAGATCACAGCATTAGATACTATCATACTAAAACATTGAGCGGTGGTTGTGTCTGCATAACAGGTAGTAAAGATTGTGTTGGTAAGCTGTCAAGAAAGGGAAGGCTTACCATTTCAGTATTTAATCATCTTTCTTTATAATTGACTCAGAGTCTTCACACGAAGATGTCCAGGCTTGATGTGTGGCTGAGTGGCACAGGAGCATTGTAAGTGAAATATTAGTTCAATCAGATTAGAGGCGATCTGTGGAGTGAACAGTTTGTTAGTCTGTATCATCAAACGGTAGTGAACCCCAATGCTGAACAACAAAGGTGACTCAAAGTCAATCTTTGTCTGTTCAAATGTTGAGTTGACGCATAGTCAAACTCAACATTGGATGCAAGAATGACTTGAAGTCAATTCTGCAGTGGATGTTGGGGATGATATTGTATAACGCGTGCTTACCTGGGTGGAGTTGTCACCAGAATCCAACAGTACATCAAGGATGATCGAGGTATACATGTGTTATCGATGAGATGATCGATGAGTAACCGTTACCACGCTGACAAATTGTTGATTGAGCCAAACAACACGTCCCTTTTTTCCTAAGTCCCAACTTCTCGTCCTCACCTCCACGCTCACTGGTTAACGGTGGACGGCTGGGAACACAGGGAACACGGTGAGTTCTCTCTCCCTCTGGGACACAGTGCGGGCATGGGTTGACTTCGAGTCATCCATGCTCTCAACTTCAATTTGACTTCGAGTCAATTGAAGTCCACATGTTCATGGCAAGGTGTTGACTTCGAGTTGCCTTTGCCTTGGATGTGGCCCTATCAGACGCAATAACATCCAACATAACTGATTTATCCCGCAGAGCTCCTCAGTTGCTTCCCGATTTGCTGCCCGATCCAACCGCCTGAAGACTCGAAGCTCAATCATTTTGTATGTACTCTCTGGCATTTCTCTGTGCATTCCTAACCCACTTGCTCGCACAGTTTTGCTATGGCAATGTTTCCACGAGACAGGGATCTACTACGTCCGCCACTTCCGAGCCTCAAGCTGTATGCCCGGCCCAACGACAGTACAGATTATCATGACGATGAGACCTGCTATGTTGATACTTAGATTAACAGATTGCCTTATGCCCTTCGACGCGAACGTGATTGCGTTGACGGAGGTCGGTGTTGCGGGTGGTGAAGCTGAGGGGTTTTGGGTGGTTTCATTGCCTAATGCAGAATGGGTGCCAGGTGTGATGTTCGGGGTGCACGAGGTTTTTTAGCGTGCAGATGGAAGATTTGGCTGGGAGGATAGAACATTGTGGCCCCAGTTTTATTCCTTTGGCTTCCACTACATCTGCTGTATCCCTTGGCAACCCGCAGCGGCTTCCGACCCACTTTCGATTCTTTGGTGGACACCGCAAAACAACGATTTCATTCCCCTACTGGGTTCAGAAGTAGATGTAGTTCTAGGGAGACTTCCAGCAGAGCGCATGGCGGCGCTTGAGCGTTGGCGTGATTCCCTCGTCCTTGAGGTCCACGAGTACCAGACCTGTCACAAGCGTGATGAGCTGCTGGGAATGTTGACAACTGCAATGCGCCACGTGTTTCTCCGTTTCACGATTGCACCAATGACGTGCCGCCAGATGACCAAAAATGTCCCCGACTTTCAACGTTTCTGCCTGGACATCAGGGCCTATTTGGACTACCACAACATCTTCCTTCCTCACTTAGCAGCACCCGATGATGAGACAGCTGCAATTCCTGTCTCTCATGATGTTATGGGTGCCATCACCCACAATGACACCACTGTCATGGAGCTCTATAAGATGAGGATCCCAGTCTGGCACGTTCGACCTACCTACAAGCTGCTCCCCCACATGAACATCCGCAGGGTTACCCACCTTTCTACCCCTCATAACATGGTGACTCGGCACTATCGACCAGACTATTTCCCCACTATTTGTTCACAGGGCCCAGGAACTATTCGCCTCCAGGCCACCCAGCGGATGGGTGCAAGCTGTATAAATCTCTTCAAAGATGTCTCCACGATCCCCGATCCCCCAACAGCAGAGTATGCTCCAGGTGCTAACCCGGCTCCATGTATGTCATTTTTTGCTACTCTAATTTGCTGATTATTGATGTACATTGGTGATAAGTTCCTCCAGCTGCCCCGAGACCATCCCCTCACATCCCTCCCCCTGCTGCGTCTTGTGTGGTCCAGCCCTCCAGTTCGCAAAATTCCATCACACACACCAAGACATTGTCAAAGTCTCACGCCGCAACTTCCAATGCCACAGGGAAGAAAATAGGTACTGCAGGTCGTAACACCTTTACCGATGTCGACAAACCTTTCATGCCTTATGCTATCCCAGCCTAGAAGAGTGCTCTGGGTGCTGTTGAACAGAAGTATGCTCCGAGTGGCAGTACGACCCTTGGCTATGCATTCCCTGATCCCAACCTCATTGCCTCCTCGAAGAATTGTGCACAGTATCTCGTGAACTTGCTTGGCCGGCGCGCGGCTTGTATCTGGCGCACTACAAACAAACACTGCGATCTCTTTGACCCCGCAAAAGCTCAGGACTGGCGAGACTTCCTTGGTCGTAGCCTCGAGAAAGCGCTTGATAAGGATGGCAACCCTCTCTCAGTCACATCATCCAGCAGTCATGCACAAACTCACAAGCGTAAAGTTGCCAACTTCTTCGCGGGCTTTTCTCATTGACAGAAAAGCCTGAGACCGTCTTCTGGCAGGAACATGCCATTCTTACTGGTGATGCTGTCAAGATACAGGAAGCGTTGTTGCCGGAGGTAACCACCGAGATCTTATGGGACCTCTTCGAGCACAACTTTCGATTTGAACTTCTTGCCCTGGATCATGTATTCAACACCAACCAGTGGAATTCTTTGCCAGATTATCTTGTTCGTGACAATCTCCTTCGTGGTGTTTTCTTTGATGACTGTGGTGATGCTGGTGGAATATATCTGGTGCAGGGTCTGCCAGATAGGAACTATGGACTTGGAGCAGATGATTGGCAGGGAAGAAGATCCTTCGTCAAGACCCTGCATCAGGTTATGTTGACTTGGCCGGGGTCTGAGAAACTTCCTCAAGATGAGCTGTCAGAAGACCAAGACATTTTCTTTGGCGAAGAAGAGGCTGTAGCTAAGTTCTACTGCCAGAGCTTTTACGATAAGTTTAGGCAGGCTGCAGTAGTTCCTCACAGGCTCAAGCAATCATTGTCGTCCTTCATGTTGTCAGTGTTGCCACCACCTTTCCCAGCTGCACAATCGTCTGCTGCCCTGTCTGGTTGAATTTTGTGAGAAAGCCGGCCTTTTTTTTTGTCATGCATATATTTTTCCGATGTCACTGCGTCTGATCACTCCTACCATATACGATGTAGATTTGATCAAAATATCTATCCCCATCCTGATAAGCAAGGCCTGTGCGTGTGAGTGTGAACTCATGCCAAATGGGTGGGGTTTGATGTGTGATTCTGCCCCCCTTGTTTGTTTGCCACTACGATGTCGTTCTGTGCACTTCGTCTGGGAAGCTCTTCAAAATGGAGTTCTCACTCACTGTCTAAACATAGTTCTCACTCGCCATCTAAATGAGGTTCTCATTTGCCATCTAAGCAAAGTTCTCACTCACCGTCGAAATCTACTATTTCGGCACCATTTGTGTTAGTGCCTTCGGAAGCCTTGGTGCCTGAGCGCAAACCCTGGGGCTCGTCATCATCAGCTTCACTAGTTCAGCCACCAAGGGATGTTTATGCTCCAGATGGTATATTTACTCAAGTCATAGCACCTGAATTGCCACCAGACCATCTTGATGTGTCTAATAATGAACCTCTACTGTTTACAACACCTGCCACCTCATCTACTACCCAGTCCAACAGTAGGAAGAAAGAACAGCAGTGGGATAAGTGGGCAAACGATGTTATTCCTTCACTACTAGCTCCATATCTTGCTCTCTTGCACAGAAGTGATTCTCTGCGTGAAGATATTCCGAAGGCCTTGGAACACTCATGTGGGTGTCCTTCACATGTCCGGAGGATCAGTGTTGCCTGTGTTTATTTTGAACGTTTGTATGATTGCTTTCAGACTTATCCTTTTTCTGATTTACAGCAGGAATTAAATTACTCCAAGTCTGCTCTTGTTCAGCTCCATTGCATTTACTATCACAGGGGTTGTTTCCATGCTCACCTACCGGGCCCTCACTTGCTGTTGATTTGAAGATGTTGGAATATGTCAATAAACTTTTTGTTCGCTCTCCATCCAATACTACAGCATGGTGTGCTACATTAGAAGCCTTCTTGGGTAACCGTAGGTATAAATTGAAAACCCAGGTAAGTTGATGTTTTGTTCTTTTTAGTAATGGTGGATTTGGAACATGATTTTCAGGATTCTTTGCGTTGCCGCTTTGGCAATGCTTTACATTGGTATGCTGCATTGATTAATGCAAAGGAAGTGCAGGTGAAGCAGCATCTGCAATGTGCACGGGATTGTATTATAAAGAAAGATGAGGAGCATGGAACTGACAAGGGTGATGATGAAAGTATGAATGAGACCATAGATACTGAAATTGGAGACTCAGGTAAGAATTGCATATGCAGGTCTTGTTCAGATTTCATTATGATTTTGTAGAAAGTACCTCAAGTACTCGGCCTAGTGAGTACTTGCAGTCACGATGCCCACTGTGCTTTGGTGGCCTCTCATCTCATGATCCCAATGTACTGTATGTGTTATTAATTTGCTCAGCACCTTCATCTATAGTAATCAATGCTTTCATTCCAGTGCTGATGTTATTGTCTGTGTGGATGCATGCTTTACTTAAAAGCGACGTAAAAATCCACACGGTGGGGGCCGTGGTCCTCCTGATACTCACCCTCAGACAGTGTTTTTGTCTGAGTCACAGGTGAAAGAAATGGAAGATTTAGTTGATAAGTTACGACCATCTCGTCCTAGTCACCGTGGTTCACAACAACAGAAGTCACATCAGGGTGATGAAGATGGATATGAAAATCATATAAAAGTCCCCACATCTGTATTAAATGGTTGTGAGGAGTCCTTTACAGCAGCTGATGAAAGAAGAACCAAAGCCAGTGTGCAGTTCTTTGCTGATACTGGATTGATGACCCTTTTGTGTAGACATGACAGAGTGTTGTGGCTGGTGAACATGACTTCTCCTGGTGAATGTCAATACTATGTCCTTGCTTTGATCAAGGAGTTATTCTGCCACATACCATCTAATATGACAGTAGGACTGTTATATGATATTGCATGTCAACTGGAGCGAAGCTGTGTCAAATGGGATTTTCTAGATGAGAATATTTTAAAGCGAATCATCTTTGGAATATCTGTCTTTCATGCTTTTGGTCATCAATGGCCATGTCAAGTCATTTACCATCCTCGCAAACGTAAAGGGTTTGGCTTGACAGACGGAGAGGGCTGTGAACGGTTCTGGAGCTCTATCAAGCTTCTTATACCAGCAATGCACATGTCTGGATACTACCAGCGCCTTTTTACTATTGATACACAAGTTGCCTTCCTGGACAATAAATCACTCTTAGGACTTGGGCAATGGCTAAATCGAAAGTGGTTTAAATGCCAGACCAAAAAGACTACTATGCAGGCAATACTTGCTGAGGTTAATCTTTCTGAGTTTACTTTGCATTCAGAATGGGAGAAACAAGTCAAAGAACAAACAAAACCAATACTACGTGAGATTTACCATCTTGCAATTCTAACTGCTATTCTAATTATTGTTTTGGAACTTTAGGGCAATCAAATATTGCTGGACAAAAGGCCATTGAAGATCTTCTAGCATTGATTGAAACTGAGCAATCATTACAAGCTGAAATACAGAAACTGGAGACGATTATGATAAGTGGAAAGGTGGATCCAAACATTGATATTGCAGACATTGCAAGTGAGAGGGCTGTTTCAATGCAACATCTTGAAAAGTTGAGGACTGTAATAAAGAATAAGTGTAAGAATCTGGGGGTTGATGGCCGACATAGCTTAGCCAAGCTAAAAGATAACAAGTTTTTCAAATTGCGGATCAATGTCCTGGCATTGAAGAATCGTATCCGTAAACGTTTACGTGACCGCAAATTTGAGTTGGACATACTAGAGCGGGCTTATCGACAAACAACATCAAATGAGAATAAGCTCAATAG